>JAJTUV010002671.1:0-191833 GCA_021653895.1 Mastomys natalensis | reverse complement strand
GGCGACCAGAGCTTAGGAAGGGCATAGGAAAGAGGGAAAGCTAGAGGGAGGGTGATGATGGAGACAGTGGAGCTTGGAAAGAAGAAATAATGAATGCTTCCCATACAGTGAGATAACGAGATGTCACACCATTAGTTGTACATTTCAAAATGGCCAGTAGAAAAATCTTGAACTTTTCCAACACAAAGAGATGCTAATGTCTGGGTGATGGATATGCTGCCTTTCTCAAATGATTACTGCAACACCGTATGTGTGTTGAAATGCCACACTATCCTTAACACATACACTTGTCAATTAAAAGTAAAATTAATAAACAAGTAGGGGAGAGAAGGAGGGATGGAGGGAGGGGAGGATGGAGGGGAGAGGGACGGAGGGAGGGAGGGAAAGGCAATGGTGTGTTTATACTGACAACTACTCAAACCTTGGGGCTGGGAAGGTGACTCCATAGTCGAAAGAACTTGCTGTGCAAGCAAGAGGGCCTGAATTTGGGTCCTCAGCACCCATAATTTAAACAAGAATTAGTCATGGCTGCATATACCTGTTACTCCAGCTTCTGGCTGAAGGAGGCAGAGACAGGATTGCCGGGGGTTGCTGGTTGCCTTTATAGCTGAGAACTAGCTCCAAATTTATTGCTAGACCTGACTCGAGGAATGAAGAAGAGATGGAGAGTGACAGAAATTCAATGTCCTTCTCTGGTCTCCTGATCTCCATACTTGAGTTCATAGTGTGGCATTTGCGTTACATGTGCGCACACATGTATACAACACACACATATGCATGCTCGAATGCTCATGTGTGTATGTACACACACCACACACACTTTCTGTTTCTTTTTCTTTTCTAGAAATCAAGGAATGATCTTCAAGAACCATTTTTTCAGTAGTACTCCAGAGAGATGGCTCAGCAGTTAAGAACACTGGCTGTTCCTGAGAGAACCCAGAAGCAACATGGAGGCTCCCAACCAGGCATCAGGCCAGTTCTAGAACATCTAATGCCGTCTCCTGAGCTCTGAGAACACCAGGGAGACACACAGTGTAGACATGTGCAGGTGAGACACTCAGGATCCAGCACTCTGAGCTAAGTGACGACCCAGTCACCACAGTGGCCACTCCCTGGGCTTGGTAAGAGGGCTGAGTGCAAAACCATTCTTCCCCATGAGAACCCCTGAGGTACATCCTTACCAACAGCAGGACTGTCTGGTGGTCCCTCCAAAGGGTGGAAAGCATGTTGTCTAGCTTTCTAGGCACAGTCACTACCTGTCCAAGGCCACCGGCCTCTCTCCTTGGATTCTCCAGGAGACCCAGTGCCACTTGGGTTTGCTATACATAAACAAGACAATGACCTCATTACTCCCTATAGTGATTTGACCCCTATAGACTCACTGTTTGAATGCTTGCCCCACAAGAAGTGATACTAGTAGGAGGTGTGTCCTTGTAGGAACAGGTGTGGCCTTGTTGGAGGCAGTGTGTCGCTATGGGGGTGGGCTTTGCAAGTGTTTTCCTGACTTCCTTTGATCGAGATGGAGAACTCTCAGCTCCTCCAGGCCTTGCCTGCCTGTATTGTACTTTGTCATGCTGATATTAACTGAACCTCAGAATCTGTAAGCCAGCCACAATTAAATGTTGTCCTTTATAAGGGTTGCCTTGGTCATGGTGTGTCTTCCAGCAATGGAAACCCTAACTAAGACAGTCTCCAAACCCCACCAACCCCACAGGCAAGTGCTACCTGTCCATTTCATATGGAAGAGGAACTTTGGAACACTTGTCTCCCCACCCCATGGAGAGGCTAATTAACATTCCAAGGTCAGAGAACACTTGCTGGAATTAACAGTCAGAGAAAGAAGAGAGAGATGATTAACATTCCTCAGACCACATGGAAGGGGACCCATCTGCAGGGGGGTTGTGGAGGGAAAGGCCCAGAGCACATAGACACATTCTTCAGGACAGACCAACCCTTGCACCTACAGACAAGGGAAGTTCTTACCACTTCATTTCCAAAGACCAATCAGTTTAAAAAGTCACATTGTTCTGCCAGTCACATTGTACCTAATGGCTACTGCCTAAGGACTGTATAAAGCTCACTGGCCGAGCAGTGTGGGGTCACCTCTCCTTTTGGGATGCAGGATGGCCCAGCATGCTGGAACATTAAAATTCCTCTTGCTTTTTGCAGCCATTTCTTGTGTCCACAGGTTCTCTTGGAGGGGAGGGGTGTCTTCAGTAAATTAAGGCTCTGCTGTACAATATCCAACATTGAGAGGTTGAAGACCAACAGATGCCAACCCTGGGAACCTGGACACTGTGGCGTTTCTGAGCCACTCTGCAAAGCTCCCACTCTGCAGCTGCTTGGGCAGGGCCATGTGTCTAACACTGTCCCTCCATGGTGTTTGGAGGCGTTGCAAGAGGTGTGAAAGGTGCCTAGTCCACCAGCATCTGCAGCAAAGGACACTGGTATAAGCATCAGTTTCTTCTCAAAGACAGTTGGGAGGTTAGTCCAGAGCGTGGTGAGCCTAGTGAGAGGCAGGCAAGGTAGGACCCCAGGGTTTGAGTACCAGGACTTTACACGACCAGGTGAACGCACCCAGGAATCTGGCCCTGACAACTTTCCCTCCACACTTCTGGGACCAGGACCTAACATAGGAATGCAACTATATTGCTAATTTTAAAAAATTTCCTTGAATTTAGTTTTCTTTAGCTACCTAACTTGAATCTAGAGTGTCAGGAAGGCCATCAGAGGGCCTTTTATCCCAACAGCTTTTGCACAGCCTCCAGCCACACATGAAGTGCAGCAGTACCCAGCAAACTGAGTGTCTCTCTGGACACCCACACCTGGCTGGGTGACTACTCTCTTTATGTGCCCTCTTCTTTGTCTAGCCCATAGTCTTTTTCCCCACACAAGATGTCTCACATTGTCATCTGTCATTTGTCCTCAAGCTCAACCCCATCTTCCACGCCATGCCACAGAAGCTCTTCCAGAGGTAACCTTTGACCCCTGACTGGACTGCTGAGATCACAGAACGGCTGATCTGTCCCTGCACTTCACTGAATACTTCGCCTTCTGCCGGAAGGAATCTCTTATCTTCTGGGACATAGCTGTGATGATGGCCTCTTGGGGCCGACTCCTATCTGCCTGCCTGACCCTAAAGGCTGGAGTCCTGGAGGTAACCTCTGGAGGAGGCCAGCTTACTTGCCCGTGTGAGCCGGGTTGGCAGCTGCACTCTGGTGTAGATACTGCAGAAACCCTGGCTCCTTGGAGTCTCTCCTTAGGTTAAAGATCGCTTTCCTCTCAGAGAGAAGCTATACTCAGAGGAGACTCCCGGCACGCACAGTGATGCCCAGTCATCTGCAGAGAAAGGTTCAAAAAGTCTGCTAATGTCAGGATCTCCATGCCTTCCTTGCTTGGCTCCATGAGCAAGAAGCTTGATGCTGCCTTAGTGGTAGATAGAATGCATGCTTGTGGCCTCCTCATGGGCACTGTAGGAGACATGGCCGCCAGTTAGGTATGTATTGAGACTACAAGGTGCGGTGTGGCCGTGGCACACAGTCTTAGGTGCAAGAAGGATTACAGGTGTAGCCTGGGTATGAAAATCAGCCAGAGGTGTGGCGTGTGGCTACAGGCACTTCGTGTCCCAAAGTCAGTGATGGCGGCAGCTGGGAAAAGCCACAGCAACCTGACAGCTCCTTTCATAATTGCTCTTGACTGCTGTGTTTGGTCAACCCTGGCCCAACCCGAGCCGTGACCTGTCACTTGATCTGACAGCTCACTCCCTGGATGGCTTTAGAAGCCCAGGTTAAGCATTGGAACAATCACCGTTCTTCAAATGCAACTTGTCCAGAGCCTGTACCTTTGCCTCCATTTCTCCTTGGAGTCCCAGCTGCTCCTTCTGCTCTTTCATCAAGGAGACAGGATCCTCCAGGAACCTGGCTGCCAACTTCTGGCATAAAGGTCTCCTTTGCTTTGTTCCTCCTGTGTCCAGTTCACAAGCGAAGCCAGCAGGTACACCCTGGCTTCTGTCATCATGGCATCTACAACTGGCATCCCTACCCTGGTGACAACAGGCTTCCAGTCCCTCCCCACCTCTAACACATGGCCACCCACCAGCAGCTAACTCCCACATGGTCCCTGCATGCTCCCCACTTCGGCACTGTGGGCTAATGAAATCGAGAAACAGAAACCAATGCCTGCCGTCACCTCATCTCCCTGTTCCTGGGCGGGGGTTGGGGGCATTCGATAAACAACTACTCACTACAGATACCACTACCACGATGCTCTGTGCAAACACATGGAAGCAAGTGACCGTGAACTGAAACATCTGAAGCATCAGCCCACCCTCCCTCTAAATCGTTCTCCCTTCAGAGGTTCCAAAGAAGTTTAGTCACAGAAAAGAGGAACCTAGCTGGCAGAGCAACAGACTTCACACAGGTTGTGTTTGGGTGGGTGTCTAGGGGCATGCAAAGACCACCACCCTATCACAGAGAGCAGTTACGCCTCCACGCACATCTATGTGCTTCCTGTCACACACCCCCCCCACCATGGTCACCACAGATCCCTCTGCCGGCTCTGTATTTCAATCGTTTATATTCGGTGTGTCTCCATGTTTTGAGAACTGCTTGGCAGATCCCTGAGTCCTGAGTGGGCTCCTCTATGCTACAGGATGATGGTAGAGGGGCTTAGGAAGGGATCGGAAGTGAAGGCAGGAAGGACCATTCCTGGACAGTGCCTGGCACATTCCTAAGTCTGCTCAGTCACATGGGTAGCCCAAGACACCTGCTATTTCCACTATTCCCAGATGTGCAGTACCCCCTCCCTCCCATGGTGGGGTTAATGTCTACGTGTCATTACTAATCATTAGTATAATTATTTTTAGTTCTGCAGACGTGCCCCGTGTTTCTGCAAGGTATCCTTGATCCTCTGAAAGTAAAATTAAAGGATGTAATTATCTCATTTCAGAGAGAACTGGGCTTGGTTCATCATCACCTAATGGTCCTCTCCCTCCCCTACAGCAGGATTATTAATGGGTGCTCTTGCTAATAGACCACCCCTTTAATGTGGGCTCTCCCCTTCCCACGTCACCCCTTGTGTCTCCAAATGGGATCATTCTGACTCAGGGATTCCATGTCTCTGTCATCTGGAACATTATCCATGATCCACTTCACTTTTTTTTTTTTTTTTTTTTTTAAAGAGGAAATATTCCAATGATGGGCACAAGGTACCGTCGGGTAAGGAGCTGTGATACTCAACCTTCTTGGTCAACTTAATAGGATTTGGAATCGCCAGGGAAACACACCAGCCTGTGTGTCCATGAGGGTGTTTCCAGAGAGATTTGGCTGAGGAGGGAAGACTCATTCCAAATGTGAGCACAGCATTTCACCAGACAGGTTCACAAACAGAATAAAAGGAGAGGGTGAGCTGAGAACCGGTTCAAATAGCAAAGAGAGGGCTGGGCACGGCTCGGTTTGCAGGTCTGCCTGGTACACACAAGTGCGAGCAATCTCCAGAACAGAAGCAAAATGAACCCAAATTACACTGAACTCAGCCGTAGGATTGAGTAAGTGCTTGGAAAACTCCGGTTTCTTCCTGAAATGTTACAGAAGATAAGATTATAATAAACAAACAACACAAGGTGAGAGGATGTGTTGGGAATAATAGCAAAAAGATAGTTTTCACATCCCTGGAAAAAGCATTCAAGGGTCCTCATTGAAGTCTCCATCCCACCCTGCCACTCCTGCCTGAGCGATGCCCAATCACATCGAAAGGGGCCTTGACAACTGGCTTGTTGCTTGAGAAGCTCGTGTCTAAAGTGCCCACCCAGCATTCATGCTGGAGACATGATAATGATGTCTGGGAAGGGTATGCCTACCCCAGTCATGGCATTGCACTCTGGCCCAGCACCATGTTGGCCCCAGACCCTCCACAGCTGCTAGTCACAAGTGTCCTGCACAAGTGCAGTGGACACTGCTCTACAAATGTACACTTCAATTTCCTAAAACTCAAAGACAAGCCAGCTCTAGTGTATGTCCTGTGTGTGTGTGTGTGTGTGTGGTAAATGGGTGTATGTGTGTTTATATGTGTGTGTGAGTGTATGTAAAGGTGTGTGTTTGTGTGTTTATGTGTATAGGTGTATATGTAGGTATGTGTGTGTGTATGAGCGTGAAGCGGATGTGTGCATGTAAAGGTGTTTGTGTGTGTTTATGTGTACATGTTTGTGTGTGTATGTGTGTTTATAGGTGTGTGTATGTGAATATATGCGTGTGAAGGTGTGTATGTGTAAAGATGTGAGTGTGTCAATGTGTGTGTGTGTGTGTGTGTGCATTAAGATTTGCAGGCAACGCACGCTCACTGTCATGGAAAGAGAATCATGTGAAATTGCTCCAAGTGAGACAAAACAAAAATACTAGGTAGGAAAAAAATTGATCCTAGCATTTAAATAACTAAAAAATATATAATTCCACAGGAGCAAACAGAGAAAAGCTGGATGAGGAAGGTGGTTGATCTCCACTGCTAACTTGATAAAATCATGAATCCTAGAGACACATGGACGTGCATGTGTCTGTGAGAGAGATTTTAGATTGCAGGGAAGAGCCATCCTGAATGTGGGCAGTACCGTCCCATCAAGGGGAGTTTCCAGCTAAGATGCGAGCAGAGCACCGGCATCCATGTCTCTGTCTCCTGACTACAGATGCAGTGTGAAGGGCTACTTCAGGCTTCTGCTGCTGTGGTTTCCCCACCATGAAGGACTGCATCCCTCAACTGTGAGAGGAGGAAATCCTTCCTTTTCTAGGTTGCATTTGTCAAGCATTTATCACAATAGCAAAAATACAACAGCTTGCCATCCTCAGTGACTCATACCTTTAATTTCAGCACTCAGGAGGGGAGGCAGAGGCAGAAGAGGCAGGGGTGGGGAGGGGGGTGATGGGGGGAGGGGAAGGGACAGGGCAGAGGAATCTCTGTGAGTTGGAGTAGGGAGTTCCAGGCCAGCCAGGGTTACATAGGTAGACCCTTCCTTCCTTCCTTCCTTTCTTCTTTCTCTCTCTCTCTTTTCTCTCTCTCTCTCTCTCTCTCTCTCTCTCTCTTTCTAAGATTTATTTATTTATTTATGTATATGAGTACACTGTGTCTTCAGACACACACTAGAAGAGGACATCAGATCCCATTACAGATGGTTGTGAGCCACCATGTGGTTGCTGGGAATTGAACTCAGGACCTCTGGAAGAGCAGTCAGTGCTCTTAACCACTGAGTGATCTCTCCAGCCCGACCCTGTCTTAAAAGAGAGAAAGAGAAAGAAAACAACAAATACCAAACCGTTGTTGTGAATTTTAAAACACACAGAGGGAAACACTAAATGCAGCTGGTTCTTTGGCTTTCTTAATTGTTTTGTTAACTCTCAGCTTTCCAAATCAATAAGAGTGTGATCAAGGAATATTATTTTCATACTGTTGGGTTCCACTATTTTCACTCTGCATTTTGTTTTACTTATTTTTATTTGTAATGTCCGTAGGCTATATCTTAAGCAAGATAGAATTTCATGAGAATGGATGGTCAGGGTGTGTGAGAGGGGGCATGGTCTGAGCTAAACACACTCACTCCTCCTAGTGCCTCCCTAAGCAGCCTGCCCACACTACTTTTACCTTTACCTCTCCCCCACTACCACAGTCAGGGAGATCTTGCTTCCACCACACACACCCTCTCCCTCACTCCCAGCCCTTCCCCCATTGCCTCTCTATGCTCCAGCTCTAGCTACACAACTGTGATCGTTTGAATAGGTTTGGTCCCCACAGACTCACGTGTTTGAATGCTTGGCTCATGGGGAGTGGCACTATTAGCTGTAGCATTATTGGAGGAGGTATGACCTTGTTGAAGGATGTGCTTCACTGTGTAGGAGGCTTTAAGGTCTCTAGACTCAGACTCCACCCAATGTGGAATTAGAGCCTCCCCTTAGCTGCTTGCCTTTGGATGAAGATGTAGAATTCTCAGCTCCTTCTCCAGCACCATGCCTGTCTAGAAGTCACCATGCTTCCCGACATGATGATAATAGACTGAACCTCTGAAACTGTAAGCCAGCCCTAATTAAATGTTGTCTTTTATAAGAGTTGCCTTGGCCAGGTTGTCTCTCCACAGCAATGAGTGACTAAACTCTAAGACAATAATGTTCTCACCACCCTTTGGCCATTCAATTACACTTCAGGCTCCCTAGAGTCTCATGTGACTCTACTGAACTGTCCACCATTATCAATGACAAGCTGGGGACCAGGGGAAAAGATTGTCCCTGGCTCTTGTCCCTAGGTATCCCAAGGTGGATACAGCAGGTGGCCAGAAGGTAGCACAAAACCTATTGGCCTTGGGCATCTTCCCTCAGCCTGGAAGGGATGGAGCCCGGCAGTGCCTGTGGGCGGGCTTGCTACTTACTTTCCCAGCTGCTTATCTTAGTGCAACAAAGTACCTGATCAGAGCAGCTTAAGGAACCTGTTTACATTTACTCCACAAACATCCCCAGAGGCTGGGCAGGAAGAAGTGACCTGGCTAACTGCCCAAGGCCACACTGCCCACCTGAAGCTACCTGAGTTAGCAAATAAAAATGCAAGATGTTGAATTAAATTGTAATTTAAAATTCAAACAAACAATTCAATTCAAGTATGTCTTGTAGGCCGCATACTTATGCTAAAACCTACTGATGGCTCTTCTGAATTTCATGGTTATTAGGGTATGTATATTTTATGTAGCAATCCAGTCTTCTGAGAGTCCCCAAATCCCGAAGGACATAGTTGGTTGCAGGCCAGGAGCCAACCCTGAGGACAGGATGGTGTGTGTTGTGAGAATATTTTTCTCTGAAACACACACACACACACACACACACACACACACACACACACACACACACACTGTATGCAGATAGACTGGGCCTGAATGAGCTTTTGAAATCTCAAAGCTCACCCCCCACCCCCCAATGACATACATCTTCCAATAAGGTGACACCTACTAATCCTTCCCAAACAGTGACTAAGCACTTCCCTGGTGACTAAGCACGTAAATAGGGAGCCTGTGGGAATCATTCCTGTTGGAACCGCCACACTGTTGACAATTTCTCATAGAAGAAGGAAGTAGGTATATACACACAATGTCTACCTCATAAGGTCCCAAACCAGAATTCACGCTAGGGAATTGATGAGGTGTTCGGTTTCTTTACTGAGCATGGGTTGGGGGGTCAATGCTAGGAGCATGGGTGTCCCCTGTGTTCTTCCCCAGCCTATATATTCCAGCCTTCTTGAGACACCAAGGTCATGTGCTATTAGAGCAGAAGTGAATACACATGTCGGGGAAAGCCAGTTGGAAACTCAGGTGAGGCTGCCATGACCCTCCCCACCTCCTTCTACGAAAACCCGTCAGCAGTGTGGTGGTGTGAATAGGCTCTTACAGTTGCTCGCTTAGTCACCGGGAGTGGAACTGTGTGGGAAGATTAGAAGGCTTGACCTCATTGGGAGAGGTATGTCACTGGGAGTGGGCTTTGAAAGACCATGTCAGGCCCAGTTCTCTCTCTCTCTCTCTCTCTCTCTCTCTCTCTCTCTGTGTGTGTGTGTGTGTGTGTGTGTGTATGTGTCTGTCTGTCTGTCTGTCTGTCTCTGTGTGTGTGTCTGTCTCTGTGTCTCTGTCTCCCCCTTCCCATGGGACATTAGGATGTAAAGCTCTCAGCTACTGCTCCAGCATCATGCCTACCTGCGTGCTGCTACAGCCCCTGCCTTGATGATCAAGGACTAACCTTCTGAATATGTAAGCTGACTCTCAGTCGAATGTTTTTCTTTGTAAGCATCTCCTTGGCCGTCAAATCTCTTCACAGCAATAAACAGGGACTAAGTTAACAGTTGACAAGCCTCGTGGTAAATGACTCTTACAAGTAGGCAGAACTGATCTGATGAGCACGGTGGCTATTTTACCACAACGTATGGGCTCATCCCACTTGCTGGCTTCAGTTATGCACACTGCAGGTGAGTTACATCTGCCCAGCCTAGACAGCACCTGATGGAGAGGTAGCACCATAATCTCCAACCTGGACAAGGCAGGCTCCAATAGCTGGCATTTGATCCATCCTTGTTTGTTTGTTTGTTTGTTTAGGTTGGTACTCAGTGCCGTCAGTGACTGTGCCCTTCTGATGCCTGCCTGACCTGGACGCACTTTAGCTAAGAAGACATTTCAAACACAAAGTGTCTAGTGGGATACAGCTTCACTGGGGAATCAAGAGACAGGTGCGAGGACCTGGCAGCTCTCGAGCTCTGAGAATGTTCGGCTCCATTCTTTCTGATACTGTGTTTACAATTAACTATCCATCTTTCCTGTGAGTTTTAAATCAATGGAGACACTGTGTGGAGAGTAACAGCTGGAGAGTAACAGGTTGTGGTTGGTTATACAGTTTCATTTTCTATCATTGAGGCCATGTCAGCTTGGTCTACCATAGTCTTGAGAGTTCCTGCCAGCCTCTGCCAGAATGGAGCCCAATGCCAGCTAGTACACTTGTCCTACCTGTCATTTGTATCCCAGGCTCTGGATGGACACTGGCTGCATGCCCCCTTCCAGCCCAGTCCAGCACCAATTCCCACTGATCTTAAGGTCGGGATCTAGACTAGGGACATGATTCAGCTATGCCTGCCGTGAAGTGTGAGGGTCTGATTTTGATCAGCATACATATTAAAAAAAAATACCCTAGACTTCAGTTGGCACTTGTAATCCAAGTACTAAAAGAAGTGGAGACAGATGGACCCTGGGTTCACTGGCCAGCTAGCCTGGCCTAAAGGTCAAGCCTCATGTCTCAGTAAGAGACTTGGTGTGGTGCTGGATGGATCCTGAGAAACAATGCCTGAAAATGAACTCTCTCTCATTCTCTCTCTCCTCTCTCTCTCTCTCTCTCTCTCTCTCTCTCTCTCTCTCTCTCTCCACATGCACACACATGCACAGACACACACACACAGATACACACAACAGAGATAGGCACACAGATACACACAGAGACACATACACAGAGACATACAGACACACAAACACACAGAGAGACACACAGAGGCACACATAGACACACACACACACACACACACACACACACACACACAAACACACTAGCCTAAGGTCAGAATCTGCAAAAGTGTGTGCTTACACTGAGTAGGGACTAGATCATTGTTCTCGAGTCTCTGGCCTCACTGGGTGGAAATCCACACGGTCAGCTTCAGGAACAGGAAAATGAGAAGGCGCTCTCACGCTGTTGGTGGAGGGGCTCCTGGCTTGGACTCAAAACTCCTATTATAAAATCAAACCTTTAAAACATAGCAAGGAGGAAGCCAGGAGATCTCCCTGCACCATCTGTTAATTTATAGGGTGACTGGTGTCAGCCATTTAGGAAGAGTTCAATTATATGCCAGGCCCCACTCAGAGCTCAGCCTCGGAAGCACAGAAATGTAATCACAAATTTTAATTGAGAAAAATGGCCCTGGATCAAATTCCTTGATTTTTTTTTTTTCAAAGAAGATTAAATCATGTGGGGGGAGGGAGAGGCGATATGAGTTTTAAATTAGTTGTAATAAAGTGGAGGTGTGATTGTAAACCGATTTGTGCATTGTGTATCGAGAGTCGTTACTGGGAACGTGCACGGTGCGTCCGACGGGTCCTGCTGAACACTGCGCTGTTCATGGAAGAATGTCAGCTCACGTTCCCCCAGATGGAAAGGGACTCCAGGGGTCAGCAATGCGTACGTCTGGGTTGGAGTATGGCTCGGTTGTTCACAAAGCTCTAAGTTCAGTGCCCAGCAGGACATAATACCAGGTATAGTGCTGTACCTCTGGAATCCCAGCCCTCAGAGGCACAGGCAGGAGGATCGGACATTCAGTCATCCGTGGTGGCTACACAGAAAATCTGAGGCCAGCCTGGGCTACATAAGACCCTGTCTCAAACACAAACAAAAAAACCCAGACAACTAGAACCCCATCAGAACCCAATGATGACCGACGGCTGTCTGCCTGCCCCGCCCTCTGACCCATCTCCTTGAGATCTTCAGTGTGGACTGGTCCTCAGTTTAGGACAGCCTCACCTGTCCTCTGTGTCCTCATGGATGCTTCCTGTTGGTCTGTACAAACCGTCCTGTCAAGTGGGCTGGGCTCAGTTGAGCATTGTTCTTATCCGCACATGCTGAGCTCTATGCCCCTGGCATGGACCCATGTTCCTGCCATCCTCCCTGTGTCCCTGGATGTCTCTCTGTGTCTCTGAGTGGAAGTCTGAGTGCTCTCAGCAGCTAACTTGGCCCTGAGCACAGAGGTAGCTCCCAGAGCCTCTGCATAAATGCCTGGCTACTTACCAGCCAAAGCTGGCACTGTCTGTGGCTACTCTGGGGGACTTTGCAAGTGGTCTGTGGTAGCTCTGTCTCCCCTCGGTCTCACCATATTCTAGAAAGGCTTTTCACATCTTCCTCCACCTCTCTCTCTCTCTCTGAGTTAAGAGCGTGTGTGTCCGTGGGCCCAGCAGCCTGCACTTAGTAATTTGGAAGAACATGGAAGTTGAGGTGTTGCTGGTTCCTGCATTTCATCTTGATTTAGTCATTTTTACATGGCTCGCAAGGCGTATGCAGATTTCCCTGTTTCTTTATTTGTTCATTAAAACTTCAATAAAAGCGTTATAAAAATGTCTTATTTTGGTAGTTAATTGCCATCTCCGTTTTAATATGCAAGTGGTGTCGGCCCTCCTGAGCTGCTCTGAAGCTCCCTGTAAATAATCCAGCAGCAGCTTTGGATGGATGTTCCCACCTCCTCTGTGTGTCCTCAGCCATCCAAGCAAAGAACAGCGGGGAACCAGGGCCCCTGCCAGAGGACGGGCTCCATCTTCCTCAGGACTGAGGTTCTTTGCCCATGTTGAGCACTCGGAGAGCTTTCTCTGGCTCTCCGATATTTTCCTATAGTCTGGAAAATGAATCCCCTTCTCCCTGAAGTCAGCACTATCTGCTCAGCATCAGTTGAAAAGAGGCTAGGTAGGGCTTTGCTGGGATCCCTGCCCATGGTCTGAGTAGCTCCATGCAAGGCCTAGAGCAGTGGTCCCAGGAGCCAACCAAGGCCCTGGACTCCCAGGTATGGGGAGCGATGGCAGCCAGCAAACCAGGAATAGGGAGGCTGGATGTGGGCAGCCACCTGTGCTGGCCCTGAAGCTAGGCTTGGCGATACTGCCTGCTGGCTCAGCTGCTGTGCACAGCAGCTGAGGAGCCTTTTATGATCTGCATGTGGTGATGTCCAGAGGCCTCTTGGAATGGCTTGAAATACCCAGCACATGAGAGTGGGCCCACTGGCAACCACATCCTATGACTGAAACCTTCTCAGCAGCTCACCTTCCAGCTTCCCAGCAGCATAGTTCTGCGGCTCCCAGAAATAACCAGTGATGGGGTATCACTCATACCCTGGGTAGAACATGGAATCCCCAGCACAGCTGTGACCCAGGAAGTGATTCCCAGACTATTAGATGCCTGATGAGCCCCCCAAGATGGACATGCCTTGTCCCCTGGTAGGATGCACTAAGGTTGAACCCTAGGTGGGCATTAGAGTTACTTTCAAAGCAAGAGCACCTGTGCCAGGCACACAGTCACATGTTGCAGACGGGGTCTCCAGGACTAGGAAGCCGGGGGGGGGGGGAGGAGGGGCATCTACTTGATGGTAAGTGATACAAGAAAATGCCACCCAGTCTCCTACCAGGAGTCTCTAGAGGATGAACAGCCCCTTCTGAGGTTGGCATATGCAGAAGGAGCCAACCCTTGGCTGACATTTTAGGTGCATATGCAAAAGACCCAGGGAATTTCCACAAGGGCAGACATGTTGTGACCAGAGAAGCCCAGGATAGTAGCTATTGTATCCAGAGGCAGGCTGGAGTTTGCCAGACTTTTCCAGAAGATACTGACTCTATATATAGAAATGGGGATATTGTAACTATCTCATCTCACCTGGGCTTGGCTTAACCCCTCTCCAGACACCAATGGGATAAAAAGTTCTCCCAGGCTACCTCTTCTTCACCCTACCCCCAGCTCATACTCCAGACCCAGGCTCTCCTGGGCTTTTCCTAAAAACCCATGTGTCCAGCATGCCCAAGCAAGACTCAGTCACCCCTTCCTGTCCCTCCTCTCACCTCCCTAGGGGGCCTCTGCAAACAGCACCCTTTCTCCTAGTGATTCAGCTAAAGGTCTGGAAGTCAATAATTGGTTTCCCCTGTTACCAGCAATTCAAACATCAGCAGGGCCACGTGGTCTCCACCATACCCTGGCACCTCTTAGACAGAACCCAGAGCAGAAGGGACAGCAGGAAACGGGAGAATAAAATGTTAAGTAAAACCAACAGGATTTGGCACACTGAAGTTTGGGGACCCGGGGAGGCTTGTCTTGTGTTTTCTGTGGAGGACCTTAACCACAGCCCTCTTCCCTGAGCACACTTATTCTTTCTTTGGACACATGCGCACGCATCTTATCTTTGAAGGAATTTTTAGACCCTGGGTCCTTTTAACCCCTTTCAAAGCAATTGCACCGACTCCGGTTACTCTCATTCTGATACAAACAAACTCATAGCTCCAGCAGAGGTTCAAGGCCACTGTTGCTCCCGGGAAGCAGGGAGAACAACATCCACTTCGAAGGTACGTAAGAGGACAAACTCTGCGTGGAGATCTACCGGGAGAAAATGAAAGAGAGAGCTGCCTGGGCACCGGGAATCGCAAAACGAAACCGTTAAAGAATAAAACTCATTAAATGCTTGTGATAACACTTTATTTTAATGGTACATTTAATTCATACTTAATTCCAGCGGTGCTCTAGCGCGGCCCGGTGCTCCCACACGCATACCATCCCACACGCACACCAGATAAATGGATTATAGCAAAGCGGGCAGACAATGAGTATCCGCCGAAGCCAGCTCAGCAGCAGGTGAAAAATATCTTAACAGAATGTATTTTCCATGTATGAACCAGTGGCACATTTGACAATACCTTCCACAGAAATAAAGCCAAAGGATTAGATCTCCCCACCCCTGACCACACGGATTAAACAGTTTTACCCTACACTCTGCTTACGGCTCAGAGCTGAGTTAGAATTCCTTGGACTGTCTGTAAAGGGTGCAGAAGTGCTGGGCTGCAGTGCCTGCCAAGGTAAACACACGGAACTAGGAAGAGGGCTGTAGCCTCCTCTCCAGAAGCCCTGTCACCATGGAGACAGAAGCCTTCTGGGTACCACCTTCTTACGCCAGAGATTCTCAGCATCTCTGAATGTCACAGTTCTGCACAGCACAACCCTGATCAGGACCAACGTGAGGATGGTAGCACGCAAGGCACCCCCATCTCTCAGGAACACCCCAGAGAGGTTTGGTTGAGTTGCAGGCTGTCCTGCTTGGTTTGAAAAGGAGATAGGCTGAACTATGCCCCTGTGCCAACTCGGTGTTGTGGAAAGCACTGAGGGACAGCTTGAAGGCCCGACAGCCCAAGCATCACCCACACTAGCTAGATAGCTGATGGACAGGAAACCTTGTAAGGAATCTGCTGTCCAAGCTGAGACCACTTGCCCATCACTCCAGCGGATGTGTCACCCAGCTCAGGTGACAGTGGGCCCTTGTGCATTATGAAGTGCACTGCCCAGCCAGAGCCTCCCTGTTACTAGTGAGAGATCTTAGCTTTTCTTTTCCTAAGACTCCTCTCCCCTATCATTAGAGTATTTATTTGATTTCAGAGAACTGAGTGGATTCTGGTGGCTAACACCTGCTCTGAAAGGGAGCCATGCTTGTGGAGCATAGAGTGCCAACATCACAACCCAATCTTTCAAAGTCAGGGTCCCCAGAGCCAGAGAAACCAAAGCATCATGAATAGAGTACCACTCTGCAGCCCCAGCCGTCTGCAGGGGGCAGAGCCTGGCCCTAACATTACAAAGCTTTATTGATGTCTCCCTTACAAGCAGTCGATACCTGCCTGCCGCACCACCGCCTGGCATTTGCTCAAGTAAAGGAGGACAGATGCAGGGACCCAGCATGACCGAGGAACTAGCCTGGGTCACCACCCCAGGGACAGCCCTGCTCTAGTGGACAGCATGGCTACCCACCCAGATCCATCATGGAGAGAAACTCCACCCCAGCAGTGGAAACTGGATTTGGTTAGCATTTCCAGCTGAGCCCTTCCCTGGGCGTTGTGCTTGCAAAAAACCATTTGCTTACAAACTTTAGGGTAGCCACTTCCCATGACAGGTGAGTGAGAGGGTGTATAGGCTACACCCTGTGCCTTCTGCTTCCAGAGCTCCCCACAGGCCATCTGAGGTGTCCGATGTTGGGACATTACGGCATAACCCTTCCTTTCTTCCTGATTCTGCTGCCTGACAGGCATGGGCCCAGGCCTTCTGTGAAGCAGCTTCCCTTAGGAGATTACAGGTCCCCGTCCTATAACCCTTCCCCTTCTTCTCCTCTCTTCCTCATCTCCCCCTGTTCCTCTCCTATCTCCTGAGTTTCACCTCCTGCTTAAGCCCTGTTCCTCGTTCCTGCATGTACTTGTCGGCCAGCATCGAAGGAGTTCCACACAAGGGCACTAGACTACCGCACTAGGAGGGACATAGAAGGTTTACACCAAACAGAAGGCAGCACTTTTCCCTGGCTCAGGGCCTAGGCTGTGTTGGTAAAATTTACCCAGCACGCATAACTCACACGTTTCTGCCCTGTGATCTGAGGGAAACGGGTGCTCCTTGTCTTCCTTGCTCTCCCCACAGAGGGGAAGCAGAATAAAAGCTCACGTGGTCTACTAGGATCTCAGCAGCACCCTAGACTGTTGTGTGCTGCACACGGCGCAGGACTGGCCCACCCAGGGAGACACTCGGCTGTCAGCCATCCCTGTGAAATCAGACCCCTGTGAGTTGCCAGGGAATATCCGCTGCAGGTGGCTTCCTGCTGCCCGTTGCTGGTACTCACAGACCTGGCTTTCATACAGGGGGAGGAAGAATTACCCACAGTCTCACACACACACAGCGCAGGTGTGGAGGCGCCTGGAATTCCTGCAGGAGCGGCTCGGCTCATCGAGATTAGTCCCCGGTGCAATCTGAGCTCATTTCCTATGAATGAGAAGTGTGGGACAAAGCACACTCTGCCTGTCCTCTGAGGTTTCAGCGATGCTTGCTTTCGGTTTGTTGTTTTAACTCTTTATTTTTTTAGATTTGTGTTTATGAGCATTTTGCCTGCATGTATCTAAGTACCCCGTGGAGGCCGGGACAGTGTGTCCAGTCCTTGGAACTGGATATACAGAGAGTTGTGAGGTACCACATGTATGCTAGAAACCACTCAGGTTTTCTTCAAGAGTAGCAAGTGTCCTTAACCACTAGGCCATCTCTAGTCCTATATCGGTGCTCTTGAATAGCATCCCTTTCCCATGCCTGCCTTGGTCTCCAGAACTGTTGGCTCTTCCATAATCAGGGGAAACCATGGAGACGGGAGAGCTCCAGCCTGGCACATCGGAAGAGGGGATTTCCCTGCCTGGGCTTCACGAAGCACAGCCCCGCTGTCCAGTATGGGGACCAGGAAGCAAGCTTTGGAGTCACACTGCTGTGCTCCGTGTCTCTTTTAGGCTTCTCTGTAAATCTGCATTGTTGGTGTTTCCTAGACAACCCCACCTGTGTTTAAAGACGGAGAAGAGGATGCCAGGATGCCGCATTTGGGTCGTCTGTACACGATATCTGCTTCTTGAATTCTGGCTTCATCTCTCATGCAGGATGACCTAGGAGCCCACCCACAGGTCACGGAATGAATGGTGCCACTCTGCAGGGATACTTCTGTCTAAGAAACTGCTGGAACTGGTCAGACGTGGTTGTGAACAGCGGCTCACGTGAGCTCTCACATTTCAGCCCAGCTGGTGGCTTCTCAGCCCTGTGCTCAGCAGTCCCCAGCTGCAGTGCTGTCTTTTAAAGTCACAAGGGAAAAATATAAACCTTAGGGTCAAACATGCTCTCATGTAACCAGGAAGTCGGATAAACTTTAACTAGTAGTTTAAAGGAGCACAGGGCTCATGGAATTTGGCATACAGCAGTGTCCTGACTGCAGTAGCGACAGCACGATGTGCCTTCCTGGTGGTCAAGCTGCACACATGCGTGTTCACTTGCATGTTTTCTATGCAGGCTGTCTCACACATACAATGCTTATACTGACATCCATGCACGGTCTCTCCCCATGAATGCAGAAGCCATGTGTTAAGGATAGTGGCCCACGGGATGGGAGGAACTAATGCAAGAGAGGAAGATACACTAAAGAGACTGTGTCTCTCAATCTGTGTACTAGATAGTTTTATGTCAACTTGACACAAGCTTGAGTTATCAGAAAAGAGTTATCCTCAGTTGAGAAAATTCTTCCAGAAGTCTGGGCTGCGGGCAAGCCGGTAAGGCATTTTTCTTAATTTGTGCTTGAAAGGGGAGGGCTCAGCCCATGTGGATGGTGCTGTCCCTGGACTGGTGGTCCTGGGTTCTATAAGAAAGCAGGCTGAGCAGGCCACAGGAGCAAGCCAGTAAGCAGCACTCCTCCATGGTCTCTGCATCAGCTCTTGCCTCCAGGTTCCTGCCCTGATTGAGTTCCTGCCTGACCTCCTTCAGTGATGAGCAGTGCTATGGAAGTGTAAGCCAAGTAAACCTTTGCTTTCTCGACTTGCTTTGGTTATGGTGTTTCGCCACCAACAGAAACCCTAGTTAAGACAATCCTGTCAGACTATTGAAACAATAGACCCCAAGACATTGGAACCCTCCAAGAATCTCATGCTAAGAGAAAGAAAAGGCTGGAGCCTGCTGCCTTTTAGAGCTTGCCTCCCTCAGAGAAATTCTGTTCACACAGTGCTGGTGATTTACCAGCCACTTATGTAAGCCTTGCCCTCCTGTGAGGACCCTGACGTGAGGACCCTGACGATGGACTTGAGGAGTGGCCATTGTCTTCATCCCTCCTCCCAATCCCAATGTGGCCACATTGAATACATTTCTTTTCCTTTCTTAAAAAAAAAAAAAAAACACCAACAACTATTAATTTGGGCATTTAATTGCTTCTTGTGGATGGGTGGCTGAGCTTGGCTTCTTGGGGTGCAGACTGTGACCTCAAATTCAGTAACAATGGGACTCAAGATATTGATTGGGAAAAAAACAGCTGAAATAAGTTACTTAAAGAGAGATTTGTCCTGGGTCATTTAAGGGGTAAAATCCACCATCCACCATGGCTGCCATCATTTATGGGGTACAATCCACCATGGCTGCCATCATTTACAGGGTACAATCCACCATGGCTGCTGTCATTTAAGGGGTACAATCCACCATGGCTGCCGTCATTTACGGGGTACAATCCACCATGGCTGCCGTCATTTAAGGGGTACAATCCACCATGGCTGCCGTCATTTAAGGGGTACAATCCACCATGACTGCCGTCATTTAAGGGGTACAATCCACCATGACTGCCGTCATTTAAGGGGTACAATCCACCATGACTGCCGTCATTTAAGGGGTACAATCCACCATGGCTGCCGTCATTTAAGGGGTACAATCCACCATGGCTGCCGTCATTTAAGGGGTACAATCCACCATGGCTGCCGTCATTTAAGGGGTACAATCCACCATGGCTGCCGTCATTTAAGGGGTACAATCCACCATGGCTGCCGTCATTTAAGGGGTACAATCCATTATGGCTTTCTCCCTTGGATAGGCACTGTGGTAGGTTGCATGAATATGTCCCCCAATAGGTTTCGATGTTTCGATAGTTGGTCTCCAGTTGGTGACCCTGTTTGGGTAGGTTTAGGAGGTGTGGCCTTGCTGGAGGAAGTATGTCACTGGGAGCAGGCTTTTAAAAAGCTTCACTCCGTTCCCAACGTGTGCTCTGTTTCCTAATTTCAGTAAGATGTGAGCTCTCAGCTGCTACTCCAGGCACCGTGCTTCCCTCCACCACCACGGATTCGAAGCCTCTAGTACTGTAAGACCAAATAAACTCTCCCTTCTATAAACTGCTTGGTCATGGTGTTTCATAGCAGCAACAGCAAAGCAAGTGATACAGGCCCAGTGGCACTCATGGCAGCTGTGGTAGCAGGGATGTCGGGCTAGTCACCAAGATCTCACTAGAGGAGGAAGCAGAGATGCTGGGCTGGGAGCAAGGTGGGGCTATGAACCATAAGATCCTTTTCCTCCAGCTAGGCCCCATTGCTTGCAGGTTCCACAGCCTCCCAAGACAGTGCCATCAGCTGAGAATCAAGTGTCCAAACATGAGTCTGTGGGGAACATGTCCATTCACCCCATAAGAAGAGGCTGTCCTTGTGAGCATATGGCAAGCACGACACACACTGGTACTGTGGATTTGGGAGTGTAGCCATCCCAGCATTTTTCTCAGTTAATAGTGGGAAGGTGGTGCCACCAAAAATTCTGAGTCCCATAAAAGGCGAGATTGACTGAAGGCACCATAGACTATATGGATACACCTAGCCCATAGCACATAGCACATGTGTGCAAGACACTATTACTACTATACTACCTGCCCAGCCATGTCCCTCCCCCAGCTCATAAAAGACTGTCCCTGGGTCCCACAGCTTCCCCATGTCTGATGGCTTTACCTCAGTACCTGTCCCTACAGATGGAAGCTATTCTCTGTATACTGAGCCCTCTGTCACCTTCTTGGTGACTTGCTCCAAGCCACAGAGGCAGGGAAGGATGGAAGTGTCCAGATATATTACCATCTCCTGCCCAGGGAAAGGAGCCACTTGAAAGGCCTCCCCTTCTCTTTCATGGGCATCACAAGGAACAGAGCAGCCCCAAACCAGCATGGATGCCCAATGCTATGAGCGTGGGAGCTGTGTGGTAGATACAGACTGGAGTTTGTTCCTTAGTTGAATGTGTCTGGAATCAATAACGCTGATAGATGCTATGTGGGGATAGTTGAGACATCAGCTTGCAGGCATGCATGAAGATTGACAAGTGTCTTGGTCAGGGTTTACTGCTGTGAGCAGACACCATGACCAAGGCAACTCTTCTAACGACAACATTGAATTGGGGCTGGCTTACAGGTTCAGAAATTCAGTCAAGTATCATCAAGGCAGGGACATGGCAGCATCCAGGCAGGCATGGTACAGGAGGAGCTGAGAGGTCTACATCTTCATCTGGAGGTCTCTAAGAGAAGACTGACTTCCAAACAGCTAGAATGAGGGTCTTAAAGCCCATGCCCACAGTGACACACCTACTCAACAAGGCCGAATCTCCTAATAGTGCCCCTCCTTGACCTAAGCATATTCAAACCACCACACACTGTGAAGATGGAGGGACAGCTAGGCCAGGAGTCCCACAGGCCAGAGCCCTGCCCTGGTGGTAGTTGACTGCAGTCAGTATATAGGGACTAGTTTTCATCTGGGACAGGCACTGAGGTGAAACCATCAGACCTGGGGAAGCTGTGGGACCCAGGGGCAGCCTTTTATGAGCCTGGTGAGGGACATTGGCTAGAGGGGTGGGATAGTGGTAATGGGCGCACAGGGAGCCCCTTAAGGCCTTTCTCCTTCCGACCAAGCTGTACCTGCTACAGTTCTCCTGCTGTTCAACCATCTCTTTGAAATCGGAATCCATCAACCGATTAAGCCATTGATTAGGTCAGAGTACTCATGATCTAATGGGCTTTGAACACACCCTGGTTGATGCACCCAGGGGTGCACTTTGACAATCTCCTGGGAGCCCTCAGTCCTGTCAGGTTGACAGTCAAGATGGATCACTGTGACAAGAATCTGGCTTGGATTTTGTTGCTTATTTAAAAGAGGAGTTGAGAGTCAGTCACCAGTCAGTCAGAGACAAAGCTTCCAGAGACTCCAGCTGCATGGGAAAGGGATTCTCAGTTCGTTTCTGTGTGAATGCGCTGGGCGTGGCATTGTAGGCCCTGAACCTCAAGGCTCCTCTTTCATCTCCACAGCCTGTGCACGCTCTCACACGGTGACCCAATCAACATCTCCCCTAGAAGAGAAGAAGCCAACAGCCCAGCACCCCACCCAACCTACCACAGACTCCAGAATATCCATGTGAGTGGCCACCTGCCTCAAACCTCAGAAGAAGGCCAGGTGTGTTGCCGCTATGCCTTGACTTCCTCTCTCCTGATGGTTTATTCAGTGTTATCAACGGGGCAGGTCAGAGGCTCCTGAGGCCAGTGTCTGAAACTACAAAGCCCTCCCTTCACAAGGTTCCATGTGAGGCCTCTACAACCTGACCCCTGAATCTGCCTAGGGTCTCTTAGATGAGGAAGTTCCACAGGGCATGCCACCTCCCCGTCAAGATTCCCCAAGGGGAGCAGAGCCACTCCTGCTGAGCACGTCGAGTGCATGTCTGGGGGGTCACCCCTCCTCCCCCAAGGCACCTCATTGCCACCTGCCACTTCATGGGTGTTTCGGTTGTGGTGGGGCTGCAAGGTTCGAGTTTGGGGATGCAGGATGTTCCACGTCCGCACCCCAGTCCTCTGGAAAGAGCCAGCTTTCCTGTAGAAGCGGGGGTTTCTAATGGTCGAGAATTAAGAAAACTCATTAAGTTAATTGCTTGCTGCTGAGGACGTAGGCCAGCAAACACAACATGGTCTTCATTGGACTGAATCGGAGCAAGGAGAAGCGTGCATGCGGTTTCGCCCAGGTGCTCAAGGGAGGGCGAGGGCTCGCACAGCACGATGCACGGTGACGCACACACACGTGCAGAATTGAGTGTCACCATTGACTGATTTAACTGTTTCAGTGCACTGCCTGAAGAAATGTCCATATACAGACAGTGGCGTTACAGAAGGTTTACACTGCGTATAACGGCTGGGGTTCTCTAGAGATTTAGTCTTCCACAGCTCACTTAAAACATGATTTGATTTGAAGAAACTTTGTTTACATATGCCATCGTGAGGCTCTCCTGCCTCCTCAGCCCACTGAGCGCCCCAGTCCCTTAGTGCCCCACCTTGTATGGCCCTAATCTGCTGGCTCCTTCAATTCGTCCCAGCCTCAAAGCTTCCGCTTACATTACCCCCTCTCCTCACCTGCTCCCAGTGCCCCCACCCAGGGTGCCTTAGGGTCAGCACTCCATCTCTGTGTCACCAAGGAGCACCTAGAGCAAGATGTCACCCTGGATAATCGGAGTATGGTCCTCTCATTCCTAGGCATTTGGTCTTTTCCCCAGAACATTCCAGAAAGAGTGGGGGGAAATCGTTTCCCAGACAGTCGGTCAACAAGCATCGATTAGGGATCGACCTGCCGCAGGGCATAGTGGGAGACTGAAGAGGAAGAGAGGAAGCCGATGATAGCTGTGGCCCCTGACTAAGACCAGACCTGAGTCCAAGCAGAGCATACTGTGTACCCCAATAGCTGGTCCAGAGGAACTCTTATGTTGGGGCACAGATGCCTTTGGGGATGTGGTGGAGGCTAACTGGTGACAATCAGAGGTCGAGACCCCAGGCTGGGGGAGGGTGACAATCCTCTTTCACTGCTGTCTGCACCCAGAGTGTAACAGTGGGCTGTGGAAGCCCCAGTGGTCACCCCCATTTGTGCAAGTGATGTGGAGACGTAGTGTCGTGGCAGAGACTAAGGGAACTGTAAGAGACACAGCAGACTCCAAGTTGAACTTACTTCTCAGGGTACCCCTCATTAGACTGCAGGGACACCCCTCCATCTTGCCCCATGACAGCTTCCACACTGTCCAAGGTCCCTGTCCCCACCGCTGTATGATCTCATACAAGTTGCTTAACCTCTTTGTGAAACTTTTCTCAGCTATGAGTCATGTGAGCTTATCTCTCAGAGCGAAGGTCTACACTTATAACACCCAAACCTGGGTCCAGGCCTTGGGACCACCAGCTGACGGTTGGCTGGGTGTGGTGTCTGGAGGGCTGAGCCTGGTTGTACTCCATAGAAAAGTGGCTCAGCTTCTGCTCTTCCCTCCAGCACTGAGGTGCACACCTCACCTTCCTAAGCTCCTTCTCTGTCCCCTAATCCTGAGGCACTTCTCCGGGGACCAGCCCAGCACAACACTGTTTTGGTGGCGCATGGCCAGCAGGACACCACTTTCAGTTTCTGGTGTAAGAAATAATAAAACAAAACAACAAACAAACAAACAAGAATGGTCTAGTTTCAAACTGCCGCGAGCCAGCCTAGGTCTGGGTCCATGTGAACAGAAAACACTGGACTCCTGCTAGGGTCTACCAGCTTCTTCCAAACTGCTATCCACCTCTGCCCACACTAGAAGTTTCAAGTAGGAAATTATTAACAGCCAAGCCTGCCTGTCGATTCGACAAGGTCACGGGCCTGATAAACTCTAAGACAGGATGTAAAACACAGAGGCAAACCCGAGAACGGCCCTTGTTGAGACATAGACAAACAGAAGCCTCAGGAGGAAAGATAAGACCTGGATGACATGCAAGATTGAATCTCCCGATTGCTCAGCCAACGGGGTGGGAGGAAACACGTCCTCTGCTCCATCAGTGTGCCCACCATTCTGGGCTGATATCTGCCTTCACTACTGTGTCCCTAGTGCTTCTACTAATGAGTGGGGTCACTGTGGCCCCCATGGGGCTCAGGTAGGAAGTGAGAGAGGTTCCTGGGACCCTAGCAGCATGGAGTCTCAGAGTGGCCAGCCAGTAGACCCCAGGTAGGAGACCATCACCATCAGACACAACCAAGGGTGACTTGAGTGCCCCAGCAGGGTGTTAAATCAAGGGAGCTGCATCCTGGACACCATGCTTGTACAAGTCTTGCAAGGTGGGGGAGGAACACTTGGCCTCAGCAGGAGGCTCAGATGGTGACAGAATGCTTCTCTCCTGTCTCTCCATCATGAGACTAGCTGAGCACAAGAAAGTGAGGTAGCTACAGGCTCATTTGACATTCTGGTACCCAATGGCGGTGGCGGGGGGGGGGTTGTCTTTTGGAGTCCCTAAATCATCTTTCCCTCAGTGTCCTCCTCTGAGCTACAGCCCAGGGCTCCTCTCCATACCATGCAGGCAGATGTGTGAGCCTCAAGCCTCTCAGCTGAGCTGCCAACTGAGGCCAGAGGCTCCCAAGGTCTGACTGTCTAAGGAGGCTATAGGCAGAGTTCTTGACTGACTGCAAGAACTTCCTCCATCTAACATTTGCTCCTTCAGAGGCTTCACTCAGGTCCTAAACCACCTGGCTGAGTTTATGTGCCTGTGTGTCCAGACATGTGAACATATACATGGGTGTGTATACAGATATGCCCACTTTCACCCAGACAGACATGGACACGTGCAGACACATGTATGCTGAAACAGAACACACACAGACACTCATGCACACAGACCCACAAGTCCACTCCCATGCTCCCCCACGAAATATGTGCTCAGCAAACATAAACGTTCTCTGCTGACATCCTCTTCAGTGCAGCGATGCCCAGGTCACAGATGAGACTGTGACTCCCATAGGAGATGGAGCTGGGCACTGACTTCAGTCTCGGGTGGGTCAACTTTGCTCGCCCAATCAGGATACTTCAGGCTAACCAGCGATCACACAGAAGGGAAGGGCTGCCACTGCTCAGGGTTGGCTTGATAGAGGGAGTATGGGTGTATGTAGTTCCTCCCTTGTTTCCCTTCTGCACCTTCAAAACACCTCAGGGGAAGCAAACACTTCCTTGGGTTCACATCACATATGGATCCGCCTTCCATGAGGACAGGGATTCAGAAATGCATTTGTCTCTGTCACTGAGGGATCGCCAGCCCTCCCATGAGACAGCAGGGTGTATCTCCACCAGGCTCAGCCCTATGAAAAAATTGTGAGTGGAAGGAAGTAAATGCATGTGTGTGCATGTATGTGTGCATGTGTGCGTGATTGTGCATGCGCTTGTGGACGCCAGAGGGCAAAGTCTCTCTTTGAGACACGGTCGCTCATTGAATCTAGAGCTCACTGATTGGCTGGGCCAGCAGAGATCACTGATTGGCTAGGCTGGCTGCCAGTGAGTCTCAGAGCTCACTGATTGGCTGGGCTGGCTGCCAGCGCCTCTGGAATCCGGATCTCCAGCTCTCAGCGTTGAGGTTACAGGCGCGGCCACCAAGTCTGATTTCTATGAAAGTGTTAGAGACGTGGTCCCTCATGCTTCTGCAGTCCACAGAATCCTCTCTCTAGCCCCACTAAAAAAAATAGAGACCAGAATAAGTTCATAAACTTCTAAGTGGAGGAAAAGTGTCGATATATAATATTAAATTGCTCTATACAAATGTCTGGTAACACCAAGGAGTCTAAAATGACCCCGATTCACAGGTCTACATTCCCAGCCTCCATGAGCACAAGAACTTTGAAAGCATCTCTTCTTCAGAAAGCAAGCTTCTCCCTATAGGACTGCAGATCCAGTTCACCCTCAGTTCACAGGTCCGTGTAGTTGGGAAAGCGGGGAGGGGGGGGGACACACGGAGGGAAGTCACCCCCTTGTGAGTGCGACAGGAAGAGGGAAGCCGTAAAGGATCCCTCAGTGAGGGGTCATCGTTAAGTCAGAGGGTCTCCAGGACTGCCCATGCCTATAACCTCTCTCCTCAGAGCAAGCAGGTGGAGAGAGTCCTGGCAGGGAGCATTAGGAATCTGGTGGTGGCTAGCGGGAGATCTCAAGGGACTGTGCCTACTCCCTCCCGGGCAGGCAGGGTGGGGGTGGAGGTCGGCCTGGGAGGCTGCTCGCCCTGCGCACCCTCTGTCTTCAGGCCCTTCAGGTTCAGGCTGGGTTGTGGAGCTAATGTAGCTATTTGCACAATGACCCCGACTTCTAGGATGGGTCTAGAAAACATTTACTAATTACTAATTACAGAACATCGATCTCTGCCTTACCGGGCATAACCCTTGCCCTGCTGGAGCATTGGCAGTAATCTGGAACCTTCCTCACCATAGCACAGCCTAGGAGGAAAGTGTGAAGGGGTTGGGAAGCCTGCGGTGGGGCTCAGGGGGCCTTCTCTAGGCTGCCCACGCCTCAGAAGGAGCCCTGAAGTCCATGGAGGAGTGGGGGGAGGGCTGGGGTGGAGGTGGGTGGGGGGGTGGGGCTTGGGATGGGGGCGGAGTTATTTTTAACCTGAGGGAAGCATTTCAAGGTAACCGATGTCCCCTCTCTGACTACTTCGGACTACCACCCTCTCTAGCACATGGTGACCTGCACAGAATGGCCCTGCCTACTTCCTGGAGCTGACAGATCTCCCATTAGTAGTAGTACAGCTGTGTCTCTTCTGCCCCTCTGCCATGCAGCTCACTTGAAAAGGTTTTGTGTGGCCCGCCTGCACACCTGTCCCAGTGGTCAACAGTGCTATAGCCTTTCTACTTATCTCCAGTCTCATCAGGCTAGCCTCACACCAGCTGTCCTAGGCCACACTGGCAACCTGCCACCCTGCCCTCAGCCCTTCAGGTTCAGCCCCCACAATGTGACATGATTTCATGTTCCCAGAAAGCCACACCACGTCACAAAACCAGATGCTCCCAGATTTAACCTCTTGGAGTCTTTAAGGCCACAGGAATCTGCATCCCCCCAGATTCCTGGAAGTGATCTCCCTCTGCTTGGAAAGCTTCTCTGGCCTGCCTCTCCCCTGTCAGTCAGCTGCTGTATTCAAATCCTGTCAGCTTCAGGCTCTCTGCTCTCTCGCTCTCTCCCACAACCTGTGATAACCCGTTCCTCAGCCATGCCCTGACCTTATTTGCCATACTTTCCATTGATCCTCCAATCCCCATACCTCTCCCCTTCTCAGCCCCACCCCCGCCCGACAATTCCGAATGCCACGCCACGCCCCAGGCTGCGGAGCCCTTCCCTAGCACGAGGGGCAGATCTTATAACAGAAGGGTTTAATTGCATGTCAAAATTAAATCTCTTTTGATGAAGAACAATTCAACTACGGCTCTGCCTAATCAAATTAACAAAGTCTTTTTTGATTTTCAATTATCTTCTTCATAGGAACACTTTATCCGAGGCTCCTGCGATGGCGCCCGACAGGCCACGCATTCTCAATGAGAGTTACCTCCGGATGCGCTGACCAGAGCCCAAGTTGCCTGCTCCAGTCCGGCGGCCGGAGGTCTGCACAGAGCCTAGGCCTCCCCAAACTGGAAGTGTTAGGGCTCTGAGGAGGGGTGGCGGATGAGGGTAGTAGATGTATCAGTGGGAACTTAGAGAGAACCCAGTTGGGACCTGCGGAGCCCCGCCACGACTTTCAACAGAACCAATATCTCCAGTTCTGTCCGTGTGCCAGGCACCTGCCTCCCACCCCTGCCACGTTTTAACACTCTTACTGAACATCTGTCTTTCATGTCAGCCCCTTAGGCTTATGACTATCTCTGCTTTGAGACCAGCAATATCCAGCTGGAGCATCATGCAAGACCCACATACAATCTGCATTTCCAGAAGCCACATGGAAAGGAAAAAAGAGGCGGGTGCCTTGGTGTATGACTGTGAGCTCAGCACTCAGGAAGCTGAGACCAGGAGACCGAGAGTTCAAGGTTAGCCTGAGACCCTCCCAAAAAACAAAAACAAACAACAAACAGAACTAGTTCAAAACAACTCAACGGTCAGTAAGGACACTGTGGCTGATCTCAGCGGAGTCTGGGGAAGCAGGGTGTATTTCCTGTGTACAGCCCACTTGCCGTAAGGGAGTTTCAGTCCCAGTGGGGCTGGAGGCTGCCACTGTGAGGGGGCGGGCTAGTGTGTACTGGAGGTTCAGAGCAGATGGTGTCTGGCTTCCAGTCCCTTCATCTGTCACAGGCTTGGGGTGCTTGTGACATGGGTAACAGGAGGTACTATGTAGCTGTGGTCCAACCCCGAAATGGACGTCAGGGGCAGGTGTGGGGGATGGGACCAGGACTAGAGTTGCTCCTCTTTCCTGGCTTCTAACCTCTTAGGTCTTCTGGCAATCAGAAGTCTCTCCCAGGGAGGTCTCGCTCACTTCCTGTCCAGATTTCTCTGGATTTTACTTCTCCCTTCCGACACTCCAAAGATCCCTTGCCTCTTCTTTTTTCTTCTCTTCCTTTTTGCAGAGCTGAGGGTTGAACCCAGGACACTAGGTCTGCTGGGAAAGCACCTCTGAGCTTTACCCCCTCCCAGGTTAACAGGTCATCGCTCCTCTTTGTGTCCTATTTGAACTTTGTCAAACAGTTTGTGAAGCTGTGGTGTGGCCATCAATGCATGCTCCCAAAGAGACCCAGCAAGATCCCAGAAGGGTTCCAGTCACACACAATAGGGATCGACAAAACCAGAGACCCACCTGGGTTTTTAAATATAGGTTGCTGGGTCATCTGACCACACCTGGCCACATCTGGCTGCACAGACGTGGTTCTTTTGAGGCTGCGTGCTATATGCTACCATGAGTGGGAACAAATGCTGGACAGCAGGCCCACAGTTACCCACTACAGATGGAAACAGTCATCTAGGTGATAGGCATTCTCTTGGGTCCTGGGAACAGACACCAAGAAAACTCAGCCTTCTGTGTGTATTAGATATTGTTCTATTGCTGTGACGAAACATCACAACCAAGGAAACGTATAAAAGAATGCTCATTTGGGCCTACCATTTCACAGGGTTAAAGTTCATAACGGCAAAGCAAAGGTCTGGATGGCAGCAGGAACAGCCAGCTGCAGTGGAAGGCAGAGAGCATGCTGGGAATGATGTCAGGTTTTTGACACCTCGAACGAAGCCCCAACCCAGTGACACACCCCAGGGCCATACCGCCTAACCCTTCTCAAACAGTTGCACCAACGACTAACCAAACATGATTCTCCGGAGGCCATTCTCATTCACACTCACACACTGTGTCTTGCTGATGTCACCAAGAAGCTTCATTTTCATATGACACTGCCAAAGAGTTGGTCTCTCCCAAGAGCACACACAGGTCGGCTGGCACATGGATCTTCCACTACCCTGCTTCCTGCATGCCTCCAGCGGGAGTCTGGACTAGACCAGCATGAGCAGAGGCTCCTGCTATGCCACCCTCACACCTGCTGTGCTGACCTTGCCACGGCATCCATGCAAACTCCTGTCAGAAGCCTTGTCCTGGTGGTCTCTGGCAACACCCATCCTACCCGAGTCCACCCCCCCAGACTCCTAGAACCCCCATATTGTTAGGACATTCCCCAGTAAGCACTGAGTTGGGAGCATTAGAAGCCCAGGGGAAGTCTTCATCACGAGGCTAAGCGTGACTGATCTGAGTGTCTAGGGAAGCCATGCTGGTGAGGAGAGGCTTTACCCTCAGGGCTGTGGTGCACATTTCTGAGTAACTCAATTGCTTTTCGTGTGCACGCAGGGTTGCACTCTGTGTGGGCTCCATGTCTTGCTCCTCGCAGATCTCAGGTTACCCCATCTCCTTGCCGTCTGCCATGGAGCAGATGTGTCTTACAGTGGTGGCGCTGGGTCATGGAGTCTCCCAGCCGCCATTTCCTTTGCCACCCACCTTCTTGCCAAAGCCCTGGTTGCCCAGTTGAGAGAGAGCTGCTGCCTAAGGCAGTTACCTCAAAGGAAGGTATAGAGACCCTGTTCCCTGCCCCTTCAGCCACCGCCACAGTGCCAGGTGAAAGGAGCCCTCGGCATACACAACTGTTTGATCAAAGGTTGAGGCAGGTTACCAAACCTCAGGCTTTCTTAAAGAATTAATTGCTGTTGATTAAATTTCATTGGCAAGAGGGGTCAGCAGGTAAAGGCTCTGTCACCAAGCCTAACGACCTGCGTTTGAGCCTCAAGGCCCACATGGCGGAAGAAGAAGAGAGCTGTCCCAACTTCCTTCCACAGGCGTGCTCCAACATGTACACCCATTGATGGGACACAGTTCCCTGGGGCACCCCTTTCCAGGTGGCTAGCTCCTTCCCTGTCCTGAAAGGTGTTTCTTGTGGTGGTGGGGTGGGGGAGGGCTAGCATAGCTACCAGAGTTTATGGGGACTTTTTGTAGGCATCCAGCAAGAAAACACAATTTGTGGTTAGAACGTCCACTTGAAAGTGAGCGAAAGTGAACCTCAATCACCTAGGGGTGCTGCAGACCCAGGGACTCCGCCTCCGCCCTAATCTTCATCCTCAAGGGACACTCGGGCTGCCTTGGGCCTCGCCCTGAGTCCCAGCAGACAGAGACTGGCTTATGAGTCAACTGTGGATGCCGGCCTCCTCGCCTCCTGTTCAGAGGTGTGACATCCTTCTTGTGTGGAGATTTGGGGGGATGAGGGTCACACGAGGAAGGTGGGTGTGAACACCTCCTGTCCAGCAGCTCGGATGACACCTCCCTACACCCACAGCAGGACACAGGGAATAGAGTGAGCCTGCTCAGAGTGACACTGAACTCCCATGACAAAGCAGGGCTCATCAAGTTCTCCATAGCAACAAGGACAGGCCACCTTGAGGGCAGCTCTTAGAGGAGGGGTGTGGTCAAGCCCTGCTGGTCCAGGGAGAGGAAGCATTGCTTGCAGGGACAATGAGGAGCAGAGAGAGTCTTTGAGCCTCAGAGAACCTTTGCTATTGGGGACTCCAGGAGGTGGAGTGACGAAAGAGGAGCTCCCAGGGGGTAGCGTCAGCAGGACCGGCTGTGGGTCTGTGGATGGGGGAGCATCTACTCGCTGGCCATGCCGACACACCCAGCTCTAAGCATGTTTCCCTGCTTGAAGCAGTGTAAAGGAATACCACATAGAGTACCAGCAACTGAGACTGTGTGACTCCAAGGTTTGTGTCTGCCCTCAGCCTCACTCCCTCTGTGGAATCTGAAAATCTGGTTTCTGAGCTTGTGCAAAAGAATGGAAGGGCAGGGGCTCTGCACACTTCCTCCTCAGGCTCACCCTGGGCCTGCCAGTCCCAGGACCAAAAGGGCAGCAACTGGTCAGGCAGGGGACTTGGCCCAGCATGGCTGCAGTGGCGCATTCTACACTCTGCTAGCTGCACTGTCAACCACAACCGCTAACAGCACATGGCAGCTTCAAATGCTGGGTGTCAGGGTGTCACTTTTCTCTCCTCACCAAGGACGGTGGTTGTTCTGTCCACCATTCTGGACACATTTTGAGACAGAATAGAAGCTGACTATGCCCAGCTACTCCTCAGGTACGTCACCAGCATCTCAAGGGGACAGGGCAAAGCCATAGCACATTCTAGAAACCTATAGGAGCACCTTCCCTGGCCCAGGAGATTTGTACTGGATGAATACTTTCAGGCCCTTGAATACTCCCCAAGGTCCAGGGATGCCCGCTGCACTGGTGCCTGTGCTTCAGACATCAGTAGCTTGCCCCAAATGGAAAGCACGTGGGTACGTGATGACACAGGGTAGAGCCTAAGAGGGGAGCTACCCTGAGCCCCGATGGCAGGGGTGGGGGTGGGATTAAGGCCAGTGCCAGGTACAGTGGGCCATACCACAGCATGCAGAAAAATGAAGAGTACAAAGCCTGTGCCAGGCCCTGTATCTACAACCAGCCCCTCAGCAGCCGGAAATGACATGTAAGGTCACCGAAGGAAGAAAGAGAGGGGCTCAAGACACCTGGAAGTAAAGGAAGGACAATCAACAAGCCTCACAGAGACTGCAACCTTGTCCGGCAGGGGCAGGTAGGGCCGTGGTGAACAGACCCGCTAGCCATGACCCACCTACCCACATACCCACCCGGAACACTAGTGAGCTACACCGTGTCACTCATTATGCTGAGTTGTCCCCAGGGAGCTCTCTGCTTACTCCCCAGGTACACTCTATCAATCCTTGTCACTGACAAAAACCAAAGCTATTCACCTGGCCAGCAGCCAGAGAGAGGCCGAGCTGGGGTCCACACAAGAATCTGTCAGAGCCTGTGATATTCCCTATAGAGGAGCCCCTCCCCCTCTTCAGGGTCCGTCCTCAGTCTGTACCTATCCTGAGGCTTCGCTGCTTGCTCCTGCTCTGGGTCCAGCCCTTCCCCCTGCCCCAGAACCCCATTCCCCTCCTTAAAAGATGGCTGAGTTCTCTCTACCAATGCTGGCAGGTGAGAGCACCGCATTCATCAGCGACATGGCAGAAACCCATGCTTGACTGTCATCTGCTTGGAAAGAAAGGACATTAGAGCCAGCAGGTGGGCAGGGAGAAGGGACGGTGGAAGGGAGGGTGGGTGGAAGGGTGGGCAGGCAGGTGGAGGGATGGCTAGGCAGAAGAGAGGGTAGAAGAGAATCCTGATTCTCGAGCTTCTTTTTATTATGTCTTGAACTATTTCTCTCACCCCGTTCTCAGGCTGAGACCTCTAGTCATCGGGCCACTTCAGTAATAAACTCTGTCCCCATATAAGTTGACACAGCCCACAAAAGTATCCTGTGTGAGCTGTCAGTACTCTCAGCCAGGAACCCACAGGCATAAGTCAGAACGCAAGGCAGCAAGCACAATCCAGACACACACCGTTAGAACCCCCAGAACGCCACCCTGCTTTCCACCAGCCACAAGCTTGCCCATTCCCTCTGTGCCTCCCACTCAGCTGCAGGGTCACAGCATGCAGACTTCAGGGTCTGGGTGGCAAAGACAAGGCCTAGAGGGGACAGGCAGCTGGGTCCAGTTCGATACAAGTGAGGGGTCACCAGCCTTCTCATCTGTGGCTGGTGTAGCTATCTTTATGCTATGCACCCAGTCAGGTACTGGCCAAGGGTGCCCAGGCACTTGCGGGGTAACGGCAGGCCTACTTATTAACTTTTATTCTACTGACCCACATGCATGCATGTGTATGTGTGTGTGGCTCTATGTGTTTGCAAATATGTGCTGTGCCACAAGTCTATGCGTGTATAGTGTGTGTCCATATGCATGTGTATACATTCCACATATGTATGTGCGATATAGTGTATGCACACATGTGCACCGTATGGACGACTGTGCAGAGTGTGTATTTTGTTCACATACATTCCTCTGCATCGGTGTTCTATGCAAGTACGTACACATATGTGTATGCATACTCTACGTGTATGTTAAATGCAGCGTGCATACACATGTACATATATACTCAAAGTGCTCTATGCGGTGTGTGTGTGCACATGTATACATATATACTCAATGTGTGTGTGTTCTATACAGTAAGTACATATTTGTGTACATTCTATACAAGTGTGTGCATGTACACTCCACAGGATACACTGTGTGGTAAGTACGTATACATACTTATACACACTGTGTGTGTGGGTACACATACTGTGTACATGATACAATGTGTGCACATACATTCATGCAGGCATACATGTTCATAGGTGTGTGTGCTTGTGTGTATATGTTAGTAGGCACCCTGACCACACAGGCTTCTCAGACCCAAGGCTCTCATATAGGTGACAACCGGGGGCTCTGCCATCAGCTGGGCTTAGAATGTCATACTGAGTTCTGACAGGCTCCCTCCAGAATCTCCAAAGCATTCAGGCACAGCCATGGCCAAGTCAGGTTTAAGGTATCAGAGAGTACCCTAGGTGGCTCTTTGGGGATCAGTTGGCTCCTAGCTCAGGTGGTAATGCCTCACACCACAGTGAACCAGTTTCAGCTAGATCCAGCTCTGCCTGCAATCCTTCCTTAGCCACCAAAGCCGAGCACTTTCTAAAGAGATTTATTTCAGACATTCTTCCCTTCAGACCTGCAGGAATTATGCTGACTGCAAGCGCCCTGCCCCCGCTGGCCCGGCAGATAGGTGAATGGACTCATTCCTGCCTGTAGTTCTGCTGCCCCAGCATGGCCTACACGAGGATGAGGACAGCCAGTGTCCTCAGACAAGCCTCCTGGCAAATACACAGTGGTAGGTGACCAGCAGCCCCCTCCGGATGGCATCTCCTGCCAGGTGCCCGCAGCTGCCAGAGCCTCTGCCCAAGCATAGCCGCCAGCGGTCCCCGAACCCTGTTCATAATTTCTCTCCCCACTTATCTGACCGCTGCTGTCACCAGACCCACCTTAATCTCCTTCCAGGCCTCAGGGAAAGCCTTCTCCTGGCTCTTCCTAGCAGCTAGACCCTTTAATCCTTTTAGTTGTGAACCTGTTTGCCTCGCTTTTTGAATTTCAAAGGAGGCCCTGGCCTGGAGTATGTTGCCCATCTGTGTCTGTGCATGGCCCCGTGTCCACACAGACCGGAGGTGACACGGCACCCAGCGTCCCCAGCCACCTCTCAAGTAGGCTGTCGGGATGTTCTGGCCAGGGTTTGCAACCTTGCAAACAGGATGCTTCCCTGGACGGTAAGCAATTTCGCTCGAGTCTGAGACCCACCATGAGCCTCTCACACATCCAGTTAGCCTGACTTCCTGCTCCGAGGACATGTCACCCTGAGGGAGAGACCAGTCTGCCTTAATTTGTTCTCAAAACTGATCCTCACCCCTGCTGCACTGTACAGCAGCTACCCCCACACCTGACACCCCCACAAGATGACACCCACAGATGACCCCCACAGATGACACCCCCACCAGATGACACCCCACCAGATGACACCCCACCAGATGACACCCCCACCAGCTGACACACCCACCAGCTGACACACCCACAGCTGACACTCCACCAGCTGACAGCCCCCCACCAGCTGACACACCCACCAGCTGACACCCCCACAGCTGACACCCCACAGCGACACCCCACCAGATGACACCCCCACCAGATGACACCCCCACCAGATGACACCCCACAGTGACACCCCCACCAGATGACACCCCCACCAGCTGACACCCCCACCACTGACACCCCCACCAGCTGATACCTCCTACCAGCTCACACCCCTCACCAGATGACACCCCTCACCAGCTGACACCCCCCACCAGCTGACACCCCCACCAGATGACACCCCCACCAGCTGACACCCCCACCAGCTGACACCCCAATTCCTTCTTGCCTTCTTGAGGTACACAGAGCTGGGTTTCTGACCAAGCCTCAGGCTGGTGTCGGGAGAAGAGAGAGGAAGGATCAGGCTCCATAAGGAGAATATCCACCCAGGGTGGGGTCAAGAGAGATGTGACAGAGCCAGAGTCACCACCCACATGGTTGTCACCTGCGCTTAGGGCTCCCTGTGTCCTGCCAGCCACATTCCAACTGCCCCTTAGCCTTGTGTCTCTCTCAGCTCTTCAACATTGGCTTCACCAGCCATCAGCTACCTCCCCCGACTCAGGAACCACCTGCGTGCATGCAGATTCAACTCAAGAACGACATAGGTATCAGCTCACCTAATCTAGAAGTTATCCCGACCCTCACTTTGAATGGAGATCAAAAGACATCTGCTCAAAATGGAGACGGGCCATGGCTCCGGCCCTTGCTGCTGCTGTCTTTTGGGAAAAGAACCAATCAACCACACAGACAGACAGACAGACAGACAGACAGACACAAGTGGCTGAGAGGAGGGTGTGAGAATCTGAAGAGTGTCTGACTCTCCTTCATGTTCCTCCCAGGCAGTGTTAACAATACCATGAGCCTCTGCTCCCCTGACATCACTCAGCTCCTAGGAAGAACAATGTGAATAAATGTTTTGCAAGAAAATGGAAAAATTGAAATTGGAGATATGATGGTGTGGGGACCCCAGAGATGAGAAGCTCACACTCACCTACACCAAGGCTGGATTTTTTTTTTCTAATACAGCCCCTGCCCCTCGGTCCTGTAGGCCCTCTGGTCCCCATTCTCAACTTGAGGTTTCACTGTTGGCTGTTCGTAGATGTGGCTCTCCAGCGTATGGCACTGGGCGGGGGCGGGAGGGGACTCTACACCCTGGGAATCGGTGGATACACACAGCAGCGGATGCGCTCATTCGAGTGTTTAAGAGAGGCCCTGTTAATAAGCATGTCATCGCTCCCTGCTTGCTTCTGAGGGCTCCATCCCAAGGGAGTTGTTGAGACATCCAAGCCACTGGCCTTGGTCCCAGGGTGTCAATCTTGCTGGTATACATGGTTCACACTTCTGACAGTTCCGTGGTAGACACTTTTAGGCTTGGGACCAGGCTGGGGAGCTTCTCGCCTGCATCCCACTGGTTGGTTGGCTCAAGGGTGGAAGAGAGTAGCTTCAAAGGAGAGAGAACAAGTGGGGCAGGAAGCCAGCTTTGATCCTGAAGGGCTGATAACTCATTTCTCTATGTTACCAAGACATAGCCACATGTGGCCGAGGGGAAAGTGGTTGGTGGTCATTAAAGCCTGTGGTAGGGGGAGCTGGTGGCGGCAGGGTAGGCTCAGGGAGGGGAGACGTTCCTCCAGAGAGTGGCATGGCCCTTGGACTTCAGGATTCGGTGCCCAGAGGCCTCAGCAGTAACATACCCCCCAATCCCTCAGCCTTGGTCTGGTCTCCATTCAGGTAAACTACAGCATCGCGTGAGTGATTTTTAAAAGTTTAATTAAAAAAATAATTTATTATTATTTTTATTATTTTTTTTTTATTTATTTATTTTTTTTTTGCGACAGTATCTTACTATGTAGCTCTGTCCCAGAACTCACTTTGTAGCCCGGGTCAACCTCAGATTCAGAGATCTGTGGTCAGGCTGCATGTGGGATTCTTAAAACATCCTTGCCTGGGTTGTGTGGTCGGGTGGTCTTCCTGTTGCTATTTTCATTGGTCTGTCCTCTCCTCTCCACCTGCTGCAGTGCAGGAGGTAGGGACCTACCGAGGCTCTGCAGGGCGCACTTCCCACTAAGCCCGCTAGGGGGCAATTCTTCCAGCATTGCCCCCTCTAACTTGCAGGGGCTAGCTCAGGGTGCACCCAGGCGGTGGGAAGCTACAGGGTGTGTGTGTGTGTGTGTGTGTGTGTGTGTGTGTGTGTGTGTGTGTGTGTGTGAAGTGTTAAGAATCCCTGGAAAGGGGGGCTTCCCACAGGGAGGCGTCTTCCCACTCAGATGCCAGGGTGAGACACCCCTTTTCTAGCATGGAGGGGCATTTTCAAACCTCGAAGTCTCCAGCTAATTCCACTACCTGCTCCCCAGACTCCTGCTCCCGGAAGGCTCTTCCACGTCCCTTTGGTGGTCAGTGGGGGGTGTGGCCTGTGACTCTTCCACCAGTTCCTGCCTTCGTCTCTCAGACTGATCCTGGTTGGTTTCCGGGGACGTCAATCTTCAGATCTCCAGCCTCAGTCTTTCACACTGACTCCAGCCTGACATCCACATTCCCCAGCAAAGCCACTGGATGGCGCCACAGCGTCCTTCTCTCATTCCCTTACCTCCCGACCCTGAGTAACAAGCTGTCTGGAAGAAATGCCAGAGGGGAAGAAAGGAAGCAATTTAGACCTAGCACACCTGCACTAGGGCTCTGGCTCCTGGGACTCAGAAAAACCTGGAGGTGATTTAACTTCCTCGGGCCTCAGTTTCCTCTTATTAATTATGGTGTCATACATAGACCCCTCGTATCATGTTAAGCTTCAAGTTTAAAACCAGACTGCCAAAAAGATAGCCATGCATGGTGCTGCTTTTAATTTGACTCTAATTGACCACACAGTGAGGGCTGACATAGAAGCAGACACGAGTCTATACACATGCCAGTATACCATGCTTGGAGACGCCAGACCCCACGTGACAATCATTATGCAAGTATTTGAGGTGTCACACCGTGCTGTGCATCTCAGATTCGCGATCTGCAATAGGAGCCTGGCCTGCCCAGCTCTAGGCCTTGGATTCCTGGATCCCAGCTCCTTTGCAGCAGTTTGTAGAGGATGATTGCTGCTCCCTAGTGGACAAATGTTTGCAAAGCAGTGCTCCCATCAAGGCTGCTGAGGCGCAGGCTTCCCGCTTTACTGCCTCTGATTTTCACCTCAGTCCACAGCAGCAGTTGCTGTGCATTGTGGCAACCCTTGTCAGGACAGGACGGGAGTTTGCCCGAGATAAATGGGACATGGAGACTCCTAGCCCGTCATTTCTCCCAGCTCTGTTAAGAGCAGCTGTCAGCCAGTCAGTGCCCAGTGAGTAGCCAAAGCTCTGCCTACTCATGGCTCAGCAGCTGAAGAAATTGCAATTCCCACTCTGCACCCTGACATTGATCCTGGACGCGGCATTTAACCCTCAGACCATCACAAGGCTGCGACCGCTTTCGAAGCTCATATTCTTAGCTGAGCCCAGGACCCCACTGCCTGAGGGTACCTGGACCCATGAACCAGCTGGTGTTTTGTGGCCAGCAGCCAGGCTAATCTTCCTGTCACTTCTCCTGCTGGGACATAGCAGGACTAACCTTCCCATCCATTTCAGGGCAGGCGCTGCCATGTGACTTGCTTTGGCCAATGACGAGGCAGTGGGCGTGTTCTATTTCTGATGGAAGTTTGCAGAACCAGAGAGTGGGGTAAACACTTTTTTCTGACTATCAGCTGCCAGGCATTTGCTTGGTGAGCTTGGGCACTGGAGTATGGTCACAGCGGGCCAGACTGAGTCCAGCAATCCACAGTGCAATGAGCCAGATATGAACTTACGTTTATGGTTCTTTGACTTGGAGTTGTTAGTGAGCACAACGGGGAACCTGCTAACGGGCAGGAAACTTCTCTGAGCAAAACCCAATTCTTCCTCACTAACATAAACTTGTTATATAATGTGAGCCACATCTGATGTGAGCAGCAGAAAAAAATAACAAGTTCAGTGCACTTTCCTGAACACTTGGAATCTCTAAGGAGATGGATTTGGGGTTTGTAGTCACATGGTAACCGCAAAGGGGACAAGACTGGGGTCACCCCTCTTTCACTCGCAATGCCTCCACTCCTACTTCTGTCCAACTTGTTTCTTAGAAGACAAGAACAGAGATGAGTCATGTCAAGAAGGGAAGCAAACTGAGCCAGCAGCAGGGCTTAGTGAGGCCTGAGGCCTGCGGCTGAACGGTCCACAGCGCCACCTGGTGGCACTATCTGGCACAGCCCAGTGCCCAGGCCGTCTGCTGGCAGCTGGCAGGGTCAGAGCAGCCTGCACGTAGATTATGTGCAGACAGACTCTTCTGCTGCGGCCTGAACACCCGAGAAGAGGACAGAAGGCACTGGATGGAGGGCCAGCAGGTGGGCAGAGTCAGCATTACTCAGAGCTGTGGGACCAGCCTACGAAGCCAGCCTCGCTATTACTGAAACAGGAGGCCAGTGCCAAAGGTATCCTAGGCCATGTGACAACTGGTGACAACCCTTGAGGTTGGAAATAAAACAGGACAATGGTATCCTAGGTCTGATTCCATCCCTGGGACAGTGAGTCCCCAAAGTACAAGTGGGAGTCACTGTCAGGAGATCAAATCTCTACTCCTCTTCCTCTACAGGCGCACAGCTTGGTGCTAGGCTGCGGAGGAGGAAGCAGGGGGAAGCGCTGCCCGTTTCTGTGCACACTCCAGGCCTGTGAGGTGGTACACAGACCTCCCAGTGGAAAGAATAAATAAAGGAGAAGCACAGGACATGTGTCCGCAGTACAAGGGTGGCCTGCTCCAAGAGGCCTGGTCAGAGCTTTAGACACATTGTCATGGTCATTCTTCAAGTCGCTTAGCATACATCCAAATGAAACAACCGCCCACATGGGCTTTCACTCTCTGCCAGTTCCCTAGAGTGAGCCATACCCGTCCCCCCCCCCCCCCACCGCTGGGCTGTTCAGTGCACCGTGTCACCACCCGCTAAGGCAGTGTGAAGTCAAGGAAGACAAATCAGAGAAAAGCAAGGAGCCGGGAGCTTCATGCCGGTGTTCAGATGAGAGCCTGGGAAGGGACATGGATGACCCAAGGCCACACATGAGTTTGAGGAAGGAGGTAAGATCTTAGCAGGTGCTACAGAGAGAAAACAAAGCTCCAGGGCTGAGAAGAACTTTCTAGAACATCCTCAAGAATCAACATAAGAAATATCATGTCCACAGACACTCACTGGGCTGATTGACAGACGAGGCTGTCACAGCAGACCCACGTCTGAGCCTCACAGAGGCTGGGCTGAACCACAACTTTCCAAAAATCGCAGGATGAGGTTGACCTTTGTCCTGTTTTATTTCCAACCTCAAGGGTTGTCACCAGATGTCACATGGCCTTCACCTCAAAGGTGACAATCCTGATCCTGCTCGATGAGTGATGTCCAACGTGCCAACCCCTGCCAGCTCAATGATACAGCAACTGTAAATCCCTTGGAAAGTTCCAGAACCAGGCTCGGTGCCCATCCCCAGCTAGTGATTGACAGGAACCAGCTCTGAGAAGCCCTGAGAGATGCTGAGTCCTGAGTGAACACTGCCAGGCATCCCCTCCCAGAGGGACACTGCTTGGATCTTATTCTTCTTGGAGTGGCTGGATCTGGTTGTGGGGTCCGCACATCTGGAGATGCTGAGCCAAGTGGGGGCAGTAGAGAGCTATTAAGAGTGTAGCTGGGGGAGGAGGGGAGAACAGGGAACCGGAGGTATCCTGGTTAAGTTTTTGTCAACTTGACACAAGTTAAAGTCGTCTAAGAGAACATCAACTGAGGAAATGCCTTATCGGATTAGCATTTGGAGAATTTCCTTCATGGGTGATTCGAAGGGAGGGCCCTGACCACAGTGGGTGGACTTCCACTGGGCAGGTGGTCCTGTCGTGTATGAAAAATGCAGGCTGAACAAGGCAGGAGCTACACCCCTCCACTGGCTCCTGCCTCAGCCCCTGCCTTAAGCTCCTGCCCTGATGTGTCTTCATGATTCTGTAAGAAGTAAGCTGAAATAAACCCTTTCCTCCCCCAGTTGCTTTTGGTCACAGTGTTTATCATGACAACAGAGGACACTTGGGACCATCTGAGGGTAAAGATGGGGAAGAGAAATGAGGAGAGGAGAAGGAAAGAGAGGAAGGGGGAGGGGAAAAAGAGGAGGAGAGAGGGGAAGAGAGGAAGGGAGGGAGAGGAGATGGGAAAGGAGGGAGAGTGGAGAGGGAACAGGAGGGAGAGAAGGGAGGGGAACAGAGGAGGGGGCGAACAGGAGGAAGTGAGAGGATGGGAGGAGAGGGGAGCAGGGGAAGAGAGGAAGGGAGATGAGGGCAGGGGGAAGAAGGTAGAGTAGAAAGGGGAGGGGAAGGGAAGAAGAGAAGGGAGCAGAGGAGAGTAGAGAAAGGGAAGAGAAGAAGAAGGGAGGAAAGGGGAGGAGAGGGAAAGAGAGGAGAGGGGAGAGGAAGGGAAGGGAGAGGAGGGGAGGGGAGGAGAGGAGAGGGGAGGGGAGGGGAGGGGAGGGGAGGGGAGGGGAGAGGGGAGGGGAGGGGAGGGGAGGAGAGGAGAGGAGAGGAGAGGAGAGGAGAGGAGAGGAGAGGAGAGGAGAGGAGAGGAGAGAGGATGCTGCCTCTCTGTCCTGGCTCCCCTGGCACCAGTAGGGTACCAATGTATGCAGAACCAAGTGGCTAGAGGAGCTGGATTCTACAGGTGGAAGGTATCCCCGAGTCTGTGCGCTCTGCTTCCCCAGGACGGGATGTGGTGGTGGGTAGAGATCTGGGATACAGAGAGTCCTAGGAAAGCATGGGGCCTCCGCCAGGAATGTGGAGAGGCTCTGGCTTGAGAAGACGTCTTGCTCCCTAGGAACCACACCTAAGGGACCGGCCAGTCTCTGCTGGAAGAAGCAGCATGTGCCCACGTGCTCACACTTCTTCAGTGCTTCTAGGAACAGCACTTGCTGGAAGTCTGCTATGTGTCAACCATATGTGTAAGTGACCCTGTCCAGTAGCTTTATGGAGATGCAGAGGTGTTCTGAGGGCTGTACCCTGTTCCAGGCTCAGTGTCCATACCACAGAGGCCACGGCTTATGGTGGAGGGTGAGGCTATGCCCTAGCAGGCAGTGAGTACCAGGCACAGCCCTCCCCAGGACCATTGCTTGCCCATTCCACAAAGAGAGACAGGGAGGCACACGTCCAACGACAAAGTAATGGCAAATGAACACGCAAAGCCACAACACCAGACACACAGGAGAACACAGACAAAACTGAGTTCTCGAAAGAGAGGTAAGGGCATACTCAAGTTTGAAATCACAGGCTAGAGCCCTTTAAAGGGAAGCTACATACAGCAACAGTCCCCGAACCCTCTTTTAGGATGACAGTGGGTGACAGGAGGTAACTTCTGAAGTGGCAGAGCAAGCAGAAAGGTAAGCATTTGGGGACGTTTTCTATGGCTGGAGGGTTCAGCAGGATCCGAATCACACCCAACATTTTGGTACCCAGCCCTCGCTCATAGGTTGCTTGTGGGCGCCACCAAGTGGTAAGAGATTGGTAATACAGTCTTCAAAGAGGCCAACTCCTACCCCAAGAGGGACAGCAGAGTCAGCCTAAAGGAGCGACTCCTTCACACACCATGGGCTCAAACATCAGTCAATCAATCAATCAATCAATCAATCAATTAATCGACCAACCAGTCAGCCAGCAGTGAATCAATAATACGACCTTGATAGGATCACCTGATTTCACATTCTGGTGAGTCCCAGCTGAAACACCATGTTTGAATGGAAGACGAGACCACAGTTCCCTTGTGTCCTTTAATGGGTGGGGCACCCCAACAGACTATTTATTCTAGCTCCCCATCACAATACCATGCTGAGCCTGCTCCAAGACGGGTCTGTGCATCCCTCCAAGAGCCCCCTCCAGGATCCTAGAGCAACCCCCAGCACCCCCCCCCCAACAGCTGACCCATGGCGGACAGCATGAACAGCCAGGCCCGGCTGCTATGGCTTGATACAGCAGACACAGACACAGCCTGCTGACCTCCTCATTACAGACCTCCCCCACTACACTCTGGAACACGGGGCAGGCTGTGGGAGAAGGGGACCTAAAGGTGCCTAGATGACGGGCACACAGCCCAAAGGGCAAACTGCCTATGATGGGTTCTAATGTGTTCCTCTGATGGCCAGACCTTATCTAGAAAGACTTCACAGATGTGTGGTCATTGCCTTATCCATGGGGACATGACCCACGATGCCCATCAGATGGGGTCATATCGAAGACCCATGGTGGATGACTGAGATACAATGTAACACTGAACTTGCTACGTAGTCACAAGGTTCTCCTGTTCACGCCTGTGATGAGGTTTGATCTACAAATTAATCTCAGTAAGAGATGGTAACCAACAATAAGTAGCTAATAAAAGGGAGCAATTCTGATGGTACATCATAATAAGAATTACTTGGAAATTATGGATGGTTTATTTCTGAAATTTTCCGCTTCATAGTTTCAGACCCACCGTAACCGGAAGTGTGGGAAGCAGAGGTGGTAAAGGATGGCGCTGTTGCCATGAAGCTGAGGCAAGGCTGTGGGATACCACGGACAGACGCTGGAGCAATGTGTCCACAAGTCAAAGAACACCAAGGAAGGCTGGGAGTCACAGAACCAAGAGGAGCCAGAGGGTTCTCCCGCGGGGGAGGGGCTGCGGATATCTCCTTCCTGGCTTTCTGGTTCCAGGCTGTGAGAGATGCTGAGGGAAGCTAATGCTGTAAACCTGCTGAGGTCATGGGTGGAAGCACCACAGGACCCTACAACAGCTCCCCATGTGTCACACCTACTATGGACTGCAGAAAGTAGTTTGAGGAGCAGAAGTAAATGACTTCTGTGGCTGGGCACCAGGAACCAAAGTGAGACTTCAGGTCCTCAGTACCTGCTGTCCCGACCCCACCCCAGCCAAGAAGGGGAAGGGCTCCCCAGAGAAAGATGAAGGTGTTAGCGAAGCGGGCGTCTGCTGGAAGTTGGTTCGCACCTCCTTTGCCAGTATGGAGGGATACAAATGACCTGCTAGCAAACGGAAAACATAGATTCATTACCCCCGATGTGTGATGATGGGTTAATTATTTTTCTAACTGAGGAGAGCCGCCTTCTGACAGCAGCTGGAAATGAATCCTCCACTGTTTTAAGGACTGATTGGCCCAGGACAGGCGAAAAACTGGAAAACCTAATTAAATCGGGAGGCTCGTGAAATAAATGGAGCGGGGAGTTTGTTTGCTTGCAGCTGACAGGGATTAACGAGGAGCGCACGGAGAAAGAAGTGGGAGGGCTCCTGTGATGGGCGTGGCCCGGGGAGGTGGAGAAAGGAGGAGCCACATGGCCGCGAGGGTTCCAATGAACGGAAACAGCACCGGGAGGCCTGGGAGCTGCTTAATGGGTTAGGCTTCATCTGGTGCAGCATCAACTAAATACCAGAAGCGTGAGTCAGGGCAATCAGATGGCAGGTGTTGGCTCCACCAGGCTGTGCGGTCTGGCCTTGGACCACATGTTTTGAGTTAACCACAGGTCAGCGGACACCTGGCGCTGCGCTGGTTGGTGTGTGACTTCTCTGAGTCCTAAATCGTAACATTTCTTCAGGATGTTTGACCCTGCCACATCCTCCGTAAGAGCTGTTCTCACTGGCCATGCACAGCAGAGAGGATAAGGTGGACCTGAGGACCTGGCTATGGTCCTAAAGGCCTCTCATTTGCTCTGTAGTCTAAAGGACCACCTTGTCCACCACCAGGATGTCCTCTGGCCTCCTGCATCCCAGAGGGTGCTCATTACTTGCTGAGAGTGATTGCAGCTGGGCCCTCTTCCCTCGGAACCTGAACACATTCCTCCCTGGAGCTTGGCACAGGCAGTCTGTCTATTATCTATCAGGAAGCAAGATCTCATTCCCCATCTTTGAGAGCAGGCCCTCTGCTCTGGGTTTGCAGACCCCATTGCTGCCTAGAACTGATGGTTGGCTTACAGCCGGCCAGACCTTCCCAGGAGGCTCTCAGCTGGGAAAGTTGCCTCCACCCTTTTGTAAACTCGAGGATGATCCAGTGGGGTGTCTATGTTGCACTGCCTAGCTCCTCCTCTGGTCCTGAAACCTAGCCTGAACACGAGGATGCCCTACTTGTGGAAACTGAGGTTTTCCCCAACTGACAGAGCAGGGCACAAAGTAGCCGGTCCACACCAGCCTGCATGCCCCACTGCATGTTACCAGAAAGAGCCCACTGTGAGTTTATTTTGTGACTGGTTTCTCACTAGTGCTTTGTGGCAAATGTTTCCTGAGACACAGAGAAGTCACCAGGGTGCTGCTGTATCCCCAGCATTCCCAGTGGGCTACCCTTTCTCTGCTTGCCTGGTCACAGTCAGCGCATCTTCTCTCAAGAGTGTTTATCAACTTTGTTTATTATATTTGATGCATGCAAAAGTCAGCTACAGGCACCACACTCTCTGGGGTGCATCAGCCTGCTATTTAGTAACCAGAACTCTGCATTGATTTTCAAACCTTTTATTTTTCTTTTAAGGTAAATATTTACATACCCCCTCCCTACACTCAAACTGACAAGCCCATGCACCCATGTAGCCTGCGCCCCACTGAATGCAGACCCTAACCCCAATCCAGAAGCCTCTTCATTCGCTTCCTGGTCTCTATACATCCGACTCCCGATGCGACCATGGTTTCTGCTTTCTGAGTATCCTGTTCTGCATCCCTCTAGAAGTGGAATCGTGTCCTCTACATCTGGTTGTGTGTGCACGGAGGTTCAGGTCTCAGCTCCCTCTTACATACACTCTGCCCATTTGTCCTTGCACTTCTCCTTAAGAGACAATTCCATGGCTCACTTCTCCGCTGGACATTGGGTGGTTTGCCTCTCTGGGCTTGTACCCATCCATCCACACAAGCATCTTTTGGGTTGGATCCATATTAGAAGCAATATTTTTACTCCTTTATGCTGTTTCCCTCAAGGATAGAGATGGGGAAGAACCCCAGACTCATGCCTTCTCCCCAGCTGTGCCTACCTCAGGAATGGAGTCAGAGTCCGCACAGGATGGGGAGCTCCAGGTCCTACCTGCAGCTCTGACTGGGTGTCCCCGTTCTGCCCAGAACAGTCAGCCTCTGAGGACTGCTGCAGCACCCGTACCTGTCTATGATGGCATCTCCCTCCTCCTGGAGCACTAAGGACATGCCTGTCATCTTGCTCTTATCCTGTCTGTCTGTCTGTCTGTCTATCTATCTATCTATCTATCTATCTATCCATCTATCTATCTAGAATGAATGGGGTATGTGTGTGTGTGTGTGTAGGTTCCAGGCATCCAATGCAGGACGTCAAGCTTGGCCGCAGTACCTTTTTTCCCACTGAGCTATCTTACTAGCTTCCATTCTATCTTCTGATGGTCACCGGACAAACTCCATGGAAGTGTGACTAAGGTCCCACTTACCACATCCAGGAGCCCACTATTCACTTAAGGAGTTTGCCCTCGAGGGAAAAGACTGGAATCATGCAGCCATCACTACTGTATCTGGGCATAGAGGGATACAAAGAAATACAAGCTACTACATGCTCTGTGTGTTGGGTGTAAGGAGGGACGTGGGTTTCATGAACTTCCAGGAGGTAGGGCACAGGCCACTCACTCCCCTTCCCTGAGTCAGAGTAGAGTGTATTTACTTGTTTTTAGTAAAAGCAGCTGCAAACCACACAGATGCTGAGTGAACAAGTCAGTCACCCCACTATTGGACAGAGTTTTGGAGGTTTGTCCCCATTGGTAAATGAAGGTCTCACTGAAGGACCGAGAGGGATGACTGGGTCAAGTGCTTGCAGGTGATGAACTCTGGGCCGGCCACGTGCTCCCAGAGTCAGTGCTGCCTTCTTCTGCAGAAGCAAGCAATCTGATTGGGGATCCAGGAAGAGACAACATGAAGCAAGCAATCTGATTGGGGATCCAGGAAGAGACAACTCAGCCAAACTCCCACACTGGGACTTGCATTCACTGTGGGGAGGACAGCAGCTAGGGATCTCTCAGGACAATGAACACACCGGTGGGGGACTTCTTAAAAATTACAGAGACAGGAGGAGGGAGGAGGAAAGGAGAAGGGAAGAGGGGAGAGGGAGGAGGGAAAGGGATCACTCAACATGAACTGAATGCTGCTGACATTCTAGAATTTGGGGAAGAGGGAGGAGAAACACCCCCTCCCCCCGAGCTTGTGAGAGGACCCTGCACTCAGAGGCTTCCCTGGTAAGAAAGGGACAGTGTTTATTCATTTATGTAACGTGACCCAGGCCTGGGCTAGAGGTCAGGATGCAAAGACAAAGCCACACCTTTCCTCCTGGACTCCGGTGGCTCAGGTGACAAGGCACCGCCTGGGTTTGTCACAATGAGGATGCTGTCTGTGTAATGTGTCCCATCCTGTCTCCTTGGAAACCTCAGCAAGAGCTGTTTCTGAGTCCCATTTCCTCATCTGTAAAATGAGGGTCCCAGGGCACCACCTCCTAGCCCATGCTAGGATTCACAGCAGTGCCCGCTGGGACTGTAGTGTCACACCTGGCCATGTGGCACAGCTGTGACTACATGGTCTCTGGCCATAGGAGACCTACCTTGACAGAGGGGGACAGATGACATCACCAGCAACGCAGACACAGAGCCCCATGTGGTTCTGAGCTGCGCAGGTGGGGAGGCTGGTCTGCGATGTAAAAGGATCAGGAAGCTTTACACAGAGAACAGTAAGAGCCTCTCAGTCCGGGTGGGCAGTAAGTGGTTGAGGTAACCTGGGCTCAGGTCAAGCTCCAGGGCCACCCAGGAACCCGAGATCCCCATAGATTCAAAGATATCCAGATCATAGGATCTTCTGTGGCTCTCTAGGAGGCACTAGATCACAGAAGGCATCTATGACAGTCTATTAGTAAGAAGTATGTACCATTGAGATTCTCAGAGCTTGGTTGAATCAACACCAAATGTATATAATAATAATAATAATAATAATAATAATAATAAAATAAGCACAATTATAAAAACAGGTAAGCCCAAAGCTGATAGAAATATCATAATTTTCCTTGAGTTAGTGGTCTCTCTCAGTAATGAATTCTTCTGTTATTAATGGTTTCATTATTTTTATTTACTGAGGTGAACTTTGTCTAACACAAAATTAGCCCTTTTCACAGTCCTAAACCCCAGCAGCTATGTAAGAGGGCTCCAATTTTTTACCACCACAACTTGTTATTTTCTTTTTCTTTCTTTTTTTTTTTTTTTTTAAAAAAAAAAAAAAAAAAAAAAAAAAAAGGTCTAGTGTATAAATAAATAGACGACCAGCTACTTGTTGGTAGACTTGACCTTCTGGGACCCATTGACAGCATACAGAAGGAGATTGACACCATTCTTTTTGTCCACATGGAACATTCTAGGTAAGAGGAACATTAGGCAACTAGTTATGGGTGTGTCTGAAAACTCAGAGCAGGTGTGATGAGACTTAGAACTGGCAGTGGGTTTCTAACGTGCCACTAACGTGGCCAGCCAGGTACAGGAGCCCGTCTTGTGGTATCAGATAAGGTGTGCACACTGGTGACATCAGCATATGACCTGCTGTGAGGATGTTGTCTGGCTCCTGAGGCCTCCCTCACTCCAGCACCTCTGGCATCTGCTGATGGAGCCACACGGCATCATGGGACAGCTGCCTACTTTAAATGCCAATAGACAGTCTCCTGGTAACATCTACAGGAAATGTAGCTCTTCTCTTTTTCCCTACCCACCCCCTCCCCCACTCATTGTCTGCGTCTCTCTGGTTGCCTGCAGGGCCTGACATGCCGCGTTCATTCATTCATTCATCCCTTCATTCATTCATGCAGCCAACAGTCACACGGCTTCCACGTGCAGGCCAGTGAAATGTGACATATGGAGATCAGTGTGTATGTGATATGTGTGATACAGATGCATGTGTTTCATGTATGTGTGCATGTGTATGAATGTGTGGTGTGCACATGGGTGACCATACATGCATGTAATTGTGTAATTATGTAATATATATATATATATATATATATATATATATATATATATATAAATGATTGTGTGGATTATGAATGTGTGTGGCATGTGGCATGTATATTTTTCATGAATGTCTATGGTATATATGCTCAAGATGAATGCTTACATATCTCTGAATATGCATGTGTGTGTATGTTAAAGTGCATATGTGTGAAGGCATGTGCTACATAGATATATATGCATATGAAGGCATGTAGTGTGTTAAATGTGCATTTGTATGAACATGCGTGGTACATGTACATGGCTTGAATGTTTACATATATTTCTAGTCCAATCTCTCTACTTCATGCTCATGGTTGAGATGTGAGCTCTCAGCTTCCAGCTCCTCCTGCCATGCCTGCCAGGTGCTGCCAAGATGGACTCCCATCCCTCTGGAACCATGAGCCAAAATAAACGGTTCTATAAGTCACATAGCTTTATCACAGCAATAGAAGATAACTAATACAGAAATGAACATATATGTACATGTATGTTAATGTGCATCTGTGTTAGGGTGCATGCCGTATGAATATATGCATTATGAATGTATGTAGCATGTTGCATGTATATTTTATATGAACATGTGGTATGTATTCATGGCCCAAATGCTTACACATATGAGAACATGTATGTATGTATAGTAATAATAATAATAATTATAAAAACAGATAAGCCCAAAGCTGATAGAAATATCATGATTTTCCTCGTATTTATGTATTTATATTAATGTATATGTGTGTGACAGTTGTGATGCATGGGTACATGTGTATGTGAGTGTGTGTGTTACATGTGTTTATTTTGTATGACTGTGTGTGGTCTGTATGCATGGATTGAATGCAAGCAAATATGTGACTATGTGTGCATAAGCATGTAATGTGCATGAAAGTTCATGCTGCACAGCTGCATGTTTGTGGGTAACATGTTTAATATGAACATGTGTTGTATATATTTTGCATAAATTTGTGTGCATGTGGGTGCTTGTCCAAATGCATACATATATGTAAATATGTACACGTGAATTTTAATGTGATTATGTGTGTGAATGAACTGCCACATGGGTGTATGAATACATGTGTATAAATATATGTGGTAGATATCTGAGTGTATACTTTGAATGAGTGTGTGTGACATGTATGACAGGCTGAATACATGATATTCATGTGAGCACTAATATGAACATGATACATGGAGGTATGAGTGAAGATATAAATGTCCACATGTGGCTATACATATGGCTATGCAAGTTCACATGTGTAGATGTGTTTTTAATGTGTTATAGGTGCACATGTGATGTTCATGTGTGTGCACACTTGTTGATAAGTATGTGTATGTTACATGTGTGTGCATATGTGTGATATGATCCCTGTGACGGTACAGGGGGACCCATCAGCCCCTCTGTGTATGCACACACATCAGGATCCCACAAGCATTTGAGAATCACCAAAGAGTACAGAATTTCCCTCAGCCTCTTGTACAAACAAGGAGAGCGAACCTTTCCCAGAGGCTCTGCAGGTTTGAAAGGTATGAAGGGATGCCCAAGTGTGTCGCTGGCACCATGTGAAAGACATGGACAGAGAACCTAAATGACGTGGCAGCCTCCCCACTGAGGAAAGCCACTCTGACCTCCTGGGCAGTCCTGTGTCTGTGAGGGAAGCTGCGTGTGGTTCTGAAGGCTGCACAAGCTCATCTCCTCACAGCATCCTGAAGGAAGAGCAGATGGCAGACACTGCAGGCTCCCCTTACTGGACGCTGCAGCCAGAGGCTTTCTAGATTCTTGCCTCTTATATATCTTGATATAATGGGACACAGGGAGGTGTCTTGGTGTAGAAGGACATGGGGAGGTGTGGACATTCAGGCTATTGCCTGGGTGGCAGGCATGGCTGCTTCAGGAACTGTGGGAAGCTACCCAGTGCACCTGCTGTCAGGTAGAGGCATCCGGCCAGCAGGCTTTCTTCCAAGTGTGGCTAGTTCAGAGCCAAGGCCAGTGGGAACAAGTGCCCCAGTGATGGCTGAGATGCAGTTACAGCAAGAGACACTTTGGTGGGTCCACACCTAGACGAGGGCAGGAACGAATACCAGAAGGCAGCCTGCTAGGCAGGGAGGCCTGAGGGCAGGGAGCATGCACACCTGCACGTCTGGTCTGCACCATCCTTCAGGGACCTGGCCGGCATCCACTCACATTGGCTTCCTCAGGGTGGACTGCTGGTGTCCATCTGCCCCTCTGTCGGTGGCCTGGGCTCTGTGCCCAGACACCCCCACCTGCCTGGCACAGCAGGAGGTAGAGACAATGGGAACCTGACCCGTGCAGGTGGTATGGGTTTCTGTAGAGCAGGTCCGTGGGCATGGAGGGCACGGCAGTGGGATTAAAGTTCTAATAAGTCCATATAAAAGACACACAAACCAGATATTTTATTTACGAGCTGTATGCCTAGATCAGGCAGATCTTGGGCTATTCTAACTTATCCCCCAGCTATAAAGCCCCATGTTACTGGCTGCTTTTCCTGGCCATGTGGTTCTGGTGCGTCCTGGCTTCCTCCTCTTCGTCCATTTTCTCCCCACCTCTCCCTGCCACCTCCTCTCAGTCCCACCTTACTCTCTCAACCCCCCAATCACAGACTCTAGCCTTTTATTGACCAGTTACATTGAGGAGAAGGTTCACGAGGCACCACTTGGGTGCGTGAGCACCTGTTTGTCGTCGGGGCAGCCACACCTTGAGGAACCAGCCTTAGCTGTAGGATGCAAGCAGCATCCACACAGGATAGGGAGGGACACGGAGAATGAAGTGTTCCAGCCTGCAGGAAGGAAGCATCCCACAGGGGCATCAGCCTCAGCTTTGCAGTTCCCACAGGTCCTGAAGCCTCACAGAAGGCTTCAGAAGCATCCTGGGGTGGGGAGTGAGGCTCTCCAGATGCTAGGGCCCCTTGCCCACCTCAGGGACTTGCAGGCTACATTTTCCAATAAAATGCAAATCAGCGATTGCCTTGCTAAAGAACTAGGGGGAAAAATCAGTGTAAACAAAATCTCTGTTGCCATGGAGACCATTAAAAATAGACTGCCTGCCCTCCCCCCCCTTCTTTCTGGGTAACGTGCTGCCGAGTTCCTTCACAACACATTATTATTACTTTTTAATTATGAATAATTTCCCCCTTTCCTTGCAAAGATGGATTAACGCACAGAATCCCCATCGCACGCCCCCGGGAATGGACCCCATTCCAACATGGGCACACAGGTGGGCGCCATGTTTACACACAGGGCGAAGGGAGATTTGTCCATGCTCATCCCACCTGCTGCCTTCTTTCTCTTGGCCTCATGCCTGTGTGTCAGTTGGTCTGCTGTCTGCCTGTCTGTCTGCCAGCTGCTCCAGTTCAGGTTACAGTCTGGGGAGTGCCAGAGCAAGCCAGGAGAGGGCCTCCAGGGTGACATCATGTGAAACGATGCAAACCCAGAGGAGAGTGCCCCACCCCAGGGAAATCCCCTAGCATGTCTGAGCAGAGTGGGGTCTTGTGACATGATGCTCAGGCTGGTGGCTCATTGTCAGCACCTGTGATTTCAGCCCAGGCAGCTGCTTTAGCCTGTGGCTAGGAGGAGCCATTTAGCCACAGTCTGGCAGTGGGCTGAAGACAGCCAAGGTGGCCCTCAGCTCTTCAAAGGCATGAGTGACAGCCACAGGAGAGGTCACTGTAGTCTAGCCCTTTGTCTCCAGAGGGTTCCAACTACTGACCTGCCAGCTGCCTTCACACAGGCCTGTTAGCCAGCAGATGAACAATGGCTACCAAGCTCAGGAACAGTGACTCCCCCTGCACACATGAGACAGAACCTCATCCTACCCTTCCAGGGTGTAATTTCATCTCAGAATTCAGAGTCTTTAGGGTTCAAGCGGCTGCCCAGAGACAGACCACCGTCTCTACCACCTCCACAATAGACATCAGAGCGTCATTGTCCCTGAGCCCCAGCTAAGGCTCCAGACCCCAAGGCGGCTAGCTGAAGTCTAGCAAATTGTATGCAGATATATTTCTAAAGAACCAAAGCCAAACTGTAGGCTGGGGTCTGAACAGTCCAAGGTCTTCTTGCATTCTTGTGGGGTATCTGAGCCATTGTTGAGTGGAGGGACCTGTGTGGCCTTGAGGCTGGCCCCACCTGCTGTTGACAGGTTCTGTGAGCCCTGGAACCTGAAACATCTCAGTTCATCATATGTCACCACAAACAACAGTACGGAAGAAGAGTCTCCCGGGTACCACAGTCCCATGTACAATGTGGTTCCGTTATGACATCAGGCCTCCACACACATGCAAACACGCATATAAACACACACACACACACACACACACACACACACACACAAGAGAGAGGAAGGAAAGGGAGGCGTTCTGACCCATGACAGCATACATACGTCTTGAAGATGTGATGGGTGAAATGACTCCCAGAGATCCCTGAAGGATCTCTCTACAGGGCTCCTAGCTCACAGAAACAGAAAGGAGGAGGAGGAAGATAAGGAGGGGGATGGAAGCCGGAGAATCATTTGTTCTGGAACTGGATGGTGACAGTTGGCACTCTAACCCTGAGCGTATACGGTACCTTAAACTGAAGACATAACACTAAACTTTTTTATTATTAAATATGTTTTACCACAGTTATGAAAAAACCAACCCACGTTTGTGTGTGCATGCAGCTGGAGGCCAGAGGACAATTTCACGTGTTGTTTCTCAGGACCACCTCCTTGTTTTTGGAGACAGGCTCTCTTCTTGCAGGGACCTGGGGCTTGCCTATTAGGCCGTGTTGTCTGGTCAGTGAGCCTCTGGGAGCCCTCTGTCTCTGCCTCCCAGGTGCTAAGATGATAAGCAGGCACCAGTCACACTTGACTCTTCACTTGGGCACTCATGATTAAACTCAGCTCCTCGTGTTTGTGTGTACAAGCTGAGCTGTCTTCTCAACCCCCAAAATGTTTATAAAAGTGACTGGGACATTGCTGGCCTCATTCAGAGGATATCAGCTGCTAGCTCCTGCCTCCTCCACTACACACACACATACACACACACACACACACACACACACACCTCCATGCCAAACACTGGCCAAGTTCTTTCTGCACTAAAGGAAGGTCTCCACCCTCCATATCTCCTCCATCTGAGTCTCCATCAGCAACTTCATAAAGAAAGGTACCTGGGTGATTGTCTCACAGAAGGTGCTCAGATGTTAACACAATCAGGCCACCAGGGGTCCGCTTCCTTTGGCCGAGAACAAGAAGGAAGGCAGCACAGAGAACCGTGATAGCACTCTGGTGTGCCCACAGCAGCAGTCAGCTCAGGCTACCAGGAGGAGTAAGCTACAAGAAGAACCCAGAGATAAGCTGGCCACGGCAGGAAGAGGTGGACAGAGGCTGGGCCAATGGCTGGCACACAATGTCTCCCAAGTCTGAGAGGCAAACACTGCTCAGCTCAGACCTGCTGCTTAAAGAGGCATTCCTGTCCTGGTCAGAAGAGGTATGCTGTGGGGCAAGCGGGGAGGTACAGCTGACTCACGGGACACAGGCAACAGCAAATCTGGGACCTCCGCAGGGCTTCGTGGAGCAGGTTCAAAGGGACCTGTACCCTCCTTCCCTTGCTAACTGGATCAGGTCATGACCCAACCACAGATGTGTCTTTATTAATTACAGCAATTAACTCACTTCCTTCTAGACAATAGATTTTCAAGCTCTCCGTTAAATGAGATAATTATGGCTGCTGGTGTTTGGACCGTATGTCCAAGCACCGAGGAGGAATCGCAGCCCAAGTTCTCCTCACACCGTAAATTAGCAGGGAACATTCCCGTGGCAGCTAATAATTACCCACAGTTTCGTTCCTCACGCTGCCCCTGCCTGTGTGCTGCCCTCCATGCTGTGCATGTGTGTGTGCATGTGCGTGCCCAGCATATGCTGCTGTCTGTGGCTCTTCCTCAGAATCGCTTATCTCATCCTTCCCCAACCCCTTAGGCTTGTCCCTGCGTTGGGATGTCATTCTGCCTATACTTGGAACCGTCCACGGTGATGGCGGCTGTGTATACACCCCACAAAGTGCAAATAGAGCCCTGATCAACAACCCCCCCATCACAACCCTCCTCCCACAAATGACCACTATCAGAGAGGTTTACAGAAGGCAGAGAACAGACTGAGAGCTGACAAGACCTATACATGTGCATGTTTCCTGTGGGTGTACATCAAATAGAAACTTCAAGAAGCAGTTACTGCAGGGCAGATAACAGCAGATGACTCCCTGCATGTATGCAGCATGTATGTAGCTATGAATAGTGTGTGTGTAAGTATGCATGTATGTATGCATGCGTGTGTGTGTGTGTACACATGCATCTATGAACTCCAGAGGCAGCCCACGGGCAGGGGTCCCTGTGGTTCACAAATACAGAAACAGGGTAGTCTTGGAATGGCTCCTTAACTGACAGAGCTCAGCATTGACGTCTCTATGTGTGGAGAGAAGACACATTCCGCTGCCGAGCTTTCAGCATTGCTGCTCCGTGTGAACCCTGGCTGCCAGGCATCCTGTGTCCCTCCCTCTCAGAGGATCAGGGGAAATCTGAGATGCTTGGCAGGTGTGCCTCCTTTCAGGCAAATCTGATATTTAAAACCCAGAAATTAGCTGGTGAGTCACTTCCCAAAGGGTCCTCTTCATATGGAAGCAGGTTATCTGAGTCCATTTTAAAGACTGTTGTTAAGGAGGTGTGGTGTCTGCAAGTCTCTCAGAACATATGGGCGGCACTCAGTCAGCCAGGGACTCCCCATAAAAACTCTTCCCCACAGGGAGACCCAGAAAGAGACGTGAGGGTGGGTCTCTCGGGGAAGGTGCTGGCAGGTGATGTCCTAACACAGTGTCAAGGGTCTTCTTAGGTTTTCACCGGGCAGGACCATGTCTCATCTCTCTCTAGCATTCCAAGGGTGTCTCTGTGTGGTGAGTCCCAGGCAAGGCAGACCAGCCCAGGAAGCAGAACAGCACTGGGCTCGTCTTTGTCCCCTAGGTTCTGCTCTGCAGGCCAAGGTCATGTTGACTTAGGAGGCAGGGGCTACACATGGAGGAATTTTTCCTGCATGGAGGGAGGGCGATCAGACTTCTGCTCTTGCCTTGTGGCAGGTAGATGGTCCACTTGTCTTACGGGCCTGGGGTCTTGGGCCAGCTATGGGAAGACAACATGCTGGGGTGGGAGCTTTGAGCCAGACACAGAAGGTAATGTGAGGTGGGATTTAAACATGGCTGAAGACTGAGGGTAAGCACGTGAGCTTCCCTGTGTCTTTGTACAGGCCCCCAGTAGACCACAGATCCTGAGGCTGGTGGTATCCATGACTGTTGTCGTCATCCATGTCACAAAAACGAGAGTCCCAACTCCACATGGCAGGGACCTAGGGGCCTCCTCTCCACGCTTTGCTGCCATCTCTCGTGTCTTTCCTTTTGGCGAGATCAAATCTGCTCTGTTTCATAGAGAGGACGTAACCATGGACAAGATGACTTGCTGGACTCTGTCTTTCCAGCCAGTCAGGCCCTAATGGTCCTGGAGGCTTCTAACCTTCAGGCTGCTGTCAGAAGGGAGGTGGTCTTTCTTGAATGGCTCCGTTTGACACTGAAGGAAGCAGTGTCGTGTGAAGCTAGGGTCGGCTCCCGGGCTCCTATGGCATCACTCCCGGCCTCTCCACTCTGAAGAAAACATCGTAAATGGGCCACGAGGGAGAGGGCACACAGGCATCATCTGCACATGAAGCAATAGGCTTCAACTACTAGGTGTTTGGTAACAGGACAGGGTGGATACCAGGGTTGGGAGACACAGGAATGTGGGTCTATCATCCCATTGTGGGTTTCCAAGCTGCATCTTGTGTCCTAAAGATCCAGTGTAAGACTGGGAACTGCTGCAAGGCTGAGAGGGTACCAGCAGCAGCCAGTGCTTCTTCCTTCAGACAGGTTGGAGGCAGAGAAGGGGAGGCCCCATGATGGGATCAGGAATTCACAGCTACAAGTGCCACACTGGTATGTCCTGTGGCCTTGCCTTAGCACCCAGCCCCCACCTGCAGCTGTCCATCTACTGTGGTCTCAGAAACTTTGGGCAGAACCTCAGGTACACTTTTTCCAGTCCTCAGGCAGGGGCAGGGTAACAGGAAACTTAAGGACATAGTCAGAAGGATGCACAGGAGCCTCACACGCAATCTCTTTTCCTTGGGTCTGTGCTGTGAGAGAGGCTCTCCAGCAACCCCCGCTCAGTCCTAGGCCCCCCATTCTCTATGGTGGTGTTTGGAGGAGTAAGTGGGGAAAGGGCCTAATGTGCAGCCATAGAAAGCTACACTATCTTCCTGGTGGAGGGCTTCATGAGATCAGGAGGGGCCCTGCTGGATCCCCTAGCACAGTGATGGACCCAAGGAGGAGGAGTGGGGACCAGAAAGGACCACCATATGCTTTAGTGCTCAGATTGTTCTGAAAGAGGTAGGAATTGGAGTATGGGCTATTGGGAGAGGAAGATAGGCAGAGGAGAGGAGACCCATGAGGAGCCTTCTTGTGAGAGTTTTGGAGCGGTAGAAAGAATAGAGAAAGCCACCGAAGCTAAGGGCCCTAGCAGCTGTGCATGTGTGCATGTGTGCATATGTGCATATGTGCATATGTGCATATGTGCATGTGTGCATATGTGCATGTGTGAATGTGTATGTGTGCAAGTGTGCATGTGTGCATGTGTGAATGTGTGCATGTGTGAATGTGTGCATGCATGTATGGGTGCATGTTTGCATATGTTCATGTGTGCATGTGTATATGTGTGCATGTGTGAATGTGTGCTTGTGTGTATGTGTTCATATGTGCATGTGTGAATGTGTGCATGTGTGCATGTGTGTTTGTGTGTATGTGTTCATGTGTGTATGTGTGAATGTGTGCATGTGTGCATGTGTGCATGTGTGAATGTGTGCTTGTGTGTATGTGTTCATGTGTGCATGTGTGAATGTGTGCATCTGTGCATATGTGCATATGTGCATCTGTGCATGTGTGCACAGTCACCTGCCTAGGCTGCTTTCCAGCTACACAGCAGCCACCATTTGCTTATGATATCAGCAGACCCACCTCGATGACAACCAAGAATCAAGACATCCAGTCCCCATACATGCTGGGCCCTTCCATCCTGATTCTGCAGTAAATGCTCTCTATCCTGACTACCCAGGCAGCTTTCCTGGCTGAGCCTGCAGAGGCCACCTCATATTCATGTCACTGCCTCCAGGAAGCTCAAGATATCTCCTGACCATGCCAGCTGTACACGACTCTGTGTTGCAAGCCTAGCCGGACTCCTGCCCCAGGTTTCCTGGCCTGGGCTGCATCCTCTCCATCTGTCCTCTTGCCGCCTTCTGTGGCTGGGGGAGGGACCTCAGGTAGAGTAGATGTAGGTCTGAACCAGCCCAGGATTCATTATCTATTTCTGAACCATCTATTGTCAAGGTCTGTGTGCACCCCTTACCTGCCTGGGTGCCTGAGCTGGGAACATGGGGTGTAGTGAAGCCCTTATCCCCTCTCTAGTGTGACCATTTGGGGAGGAGCCTCCACATAGGCTGAATGAGGTCCTGAGGCAGGGCCCTCTTCTGAGTGAGTGCCCCTCTCTCCAGTTATTCACAGAAGCAAGGTTATGTGGGGCACAGGGAAGACAGCCATCTGCCACCAGGACTTGACATACGTGCTGCTAATTCCCTTCTTTTTACCTCCAACATGGATCCCACACACACACCTCCAGAACCAGAGATCCAGCTACCAAGTGGTCAGCCATCCATTGTCACAAGGCACCCGGATCTCACACATTCAAAGTCAAACTTCACCAGCTTCAATCTTCCCCACAGAAGCGGTGTCTTGCTATCTTTCTGTTTCTCGGGTAAGTGCTTGGCGTGGTTCTCGATGTGAGCATTCCCACCCACATGCCGTCACCAGGACAGCCTGTCAATCTTACCAGACAGAGTATGTGTCCCGAGATCCCACACAGCGATCCATCTCTACACCACACCCAGCATCTCCACCGCAGTGCCCCCTGTGTGTGTGTGTCTGCCTGCCTCCTGTGCTGCCCTAAACACAGCAGCCTCGAGAATCCCTTTAAAATGGAAGTTACCCTGCCCATGTCATCTGACACTCAAGATCGGGTCCATTCCCTGCTCACAGTGCTCTCACTAGCATCTCCTCAGTGAGCTGAATCACTTGCTGAAGTGCAGCCCTTCACTTTACCCAGCCTGATCACCCCCATAACCGCTCCGCCTCTAACCCAGCAATGCAGACCTAGCGTTACGTAAGGCTCAGAAGTATCCCACTCAAAGGCTCTTACACTCAAGGTTTGGTCTCCAGATGGTGAAGCCATTCTGAGGCAACTGGATCATGAGGAGACTGACTTCATCTGTGGACTAGCAGATACATAAGTCCATTGTAGAATGGGCCCTTCGTGGACGAGACCTGGCTGAAGGAAGAGGCCACTGAGGTGTGTAGTTTTGAAGGTGTGTCTTGCCCTGGTCCTTCCTTTCCCCTGAGGTAAACCACTCTGCCACGCCTAAGGCAAAGAAAAGCAAGAAGCCTGTGGAATCTTCAAAGACACTGAAAGCTAATATTGGTTCCCAGGAGGGCACCGACCGCTGTTGGGTGACTGAAGGCATCTTCGGCTTAATTTGCACCTGTTCATCAAGAAAGCTAAGAACAAATCCAGTCTAGGCCAATCTTCTCCTCAGCCGCCCTGACAGACTGCCATTGGTTTTTCTAGAAGCCCATGGGCTCTTACTGACCCCAGCCTGACAGCTCTCTTGCCTTAACCCTCTGTCACACTGAGCCAAAGTGGCTCCCCACAGATCCCAGTCCTCAGCACCTGCCCTGTCCTTCTGGCCAGTGCTGACAGCCCTGTGACTTCATCTAAGGGGGCTCACACAGGCAGGGTTAGAAGCCCACCTCCCATCCTTTATACACTCCCCATTCTTGGCACAAACCACTGCATGGTTTGCTGGCCTGCCTGTCTCCCCTGCAAAGCAGCCTTCTGCAGAGTTGGGTCTTGTTTCTCACTTTCCTGGGGAAATGTCAAGGGAGAATCTTCTATTGTATATCCTTCGGACAGATGGATGGATGGATGGATGGACGGATGGATGAATGAATAAAAAATGAGCCTCCCCAGGAAAGGCACAGGGGAAGTCAGAGCCCATCTAAGCTTCCAGAAAGCAGGAGAGGCTCCACTTCTGTGTACAGATGGACAAAGAGCACTGGAGAAGGTCAGTAGCCAGGAAGCCCCTGCATCCCTCAGCCAAGGCAAGCACTGAGAGGCAGAGACCATCTCCAGGGCCCAACCAGCCCAGCACAGGGCGTTCAGCTGCCACCAGCAGGCACCATGCTCCTGCTGTGCGTCCTTAGACCTGTGTTTGCTGTGTTTGACGACAAAGCCCCCAGCACAACCCATCAAAGGCTACCTTCGGAACTCCAAAGAGGGCACCCACTCACGTTAACACACCCATGTATACTCCAACACCTCATGCACACACGTGTGCATATGTATACACACACACCACACATACACACCACACACACACATATACAACACACATATACACAACCAGACACATACACAACACACACCACACACACACACACACACACACAGCATCTTTGCTTGTCTCCAACTGTTCCTGCTGCACAGGCAGCTGGCAGGAGGGAGGCCCTGACAGATGGTGCTCAGCCTGCGGTTCTGGCCGACAACTCACCCTGATGTGGATGCCACGAAATCAGTATGCCCAAGCAAGGTCCCCAGCAGCCGGTGCCTCCCCTCCCTCTCCTTCTATTAGGCCAGGTGTCTCGGTCATTTCTGCTCAGTCCTAAGCAAGGTCTTGCTGGGAGACTGGGGCCACGCAGACATGGCCACCTGCAGGAATATCCCCCGGGTTCCCGCTATCTATCCTCTGTGTTTCTCCTGCCTCCACCATTTCTGCCATCACCTAGTACACATGCTTCCCCCTTCCTTTACTTCCTTTTCTCCACAGCCAAGCTCAGGAGTCAGATTCATCTGGGGCCCTGCCAACAGTCAGGAATGTTGGTCATGATGTCTGTGCAGGAATAGAAACCCTGACTAAGACGGTCATGGACTTTGAAGATATCAGTAAGGCTTCAATTAAATGCTTTCGTTTACAAGTTTCCTTATTCATGGTGTCTCTTCACAGCAATAGAAAAGTAGCTAAGACACTCACCATGGCTGAATCCTGTCTTATAGAGGACCTCCTTCCTCAGAGAGCCTCTGTCACCACAGACACTTAATCAACACAATTGTGCTACTCATATATCTCCCTGTCTGCCGTGATACACACAAGGAAGACAGTATCTGAGATATAATGTGTCCCCACCAGAAAGAGGCTTTGTCCTTCTTCCCCAGGCCAGGTGAGAAAATAGGGCAGGCGACATCTTCCATCCTTTCCAGCCCACTCCTAAGACTAAGATGGTGCCTGCTCTTGTTGACCATCCAGAGGTCCTCATCCTCCACTTCTGTCCCCTCCTGTGCCACCTGCTTCTCCATTGCTCCCTCACCCCACCACTCATGGTCTCCCTGCCATTCCTCCTGACAAGCTGTGTACAAGGTTCCAGCACTCTCAAGTACAGGGGTGTCATGGGTGGCTTGTCCGGGAAACATACACCATGAGCCCAGCCAGGACTTGACACAGCTCTGTTGGGTGGCTGAAAGTCTGGCATATTATCCTGTTCTGAGAGGAAGCAAAGGGTGTAACTATTCCCGACTGTTCTGTAGACCCAGGTCTGGCTAGCTCATGCTCTGTCCATGAACCTTCCCTGGGAGCCTGGATCAGGTGACTCCAGAAAGGAAGGTGACATAGAACATGGGCCTGAAGCACACTGACAGGACCCCCAGGAGGTTACCAGGCCTGGTTTCTTAGCACATACAGCCCACCTGGCTTTACCACCAGGCTTTCCACAGCACTGCACACCCTTTAAAACATCTCTGAGAGACTGACAGTATGTCAGCTACAGCCAGACACTTGGAGGCCAGAGCACATACCAGAGTAGGGATGGATCTTTTGCAGGAAGCCTTTGGAAACATCTTCCAAGAGAAAGCCCAGAAGTGAGGTGTGTGTGGAAAATGAAGACTGAAGCCAATCTTGCCTGGAAACCCTTCAACACGCCAAGAAATGTGGGCTGTGTCTACACAGGAGTCTTCCCAGCCTGAAGTTTATTTAACTGCCCTTCTGGGGGAGAGGGGGCTCTTTCCATCAGAAAGGTGATCTCTAAACCAAATATACTTTCAAAAATGCCTTCGCTCCTGGAGGGACGTACAGACTCAGAGACCCCCACAGCGGGCTTGGCAAATATTGTTTTTCATCTGCCGGCAGACTCTCTCATAAGATCATCGGGCAGGAGGTCAGCCTCTACCAACAAGCCAACACACGCACTGGGCACAAGACTCAGACTGCCATCTATAGACATCATGAGCTTGTCGATCCTCTTCTCCAGACGCATGTCTGCTAGGCACTGAAGACCGGACACGTGTTGATCTGAGGGGCCAGGAAACCGCTTGCTATTTCCCAGGTTTGGTCAGAGGCTCTTTGTATGGTGCTGAAGAAAGCCACTCCTCAAGCATGCTAGGCAGACAAAGTGTGGGAACCTAAGTTAGGTCGAGGTTGAGAAGTCAGTGACTTGTACACGTTGGCACGTGATTAGGGAATCAGAGTCCAGCTGACCAACATGAAGAAAACATGCTGGCATCGGGTCTGCATCGTGACTTTGGTCACTGAAGCCATTGCAAAGGCTACATCCATGCAGTGTGAACTAGGGTGCTCCTACAAGAGAAGCAAGGTGGATTCTGGGAGCTTCCGGTCACTACACATCCGCCATCCATCAACACCATTCATCGCCATCACCAGCTTTCACCGGTCAAGTTCAGTCCACCACACGTAATCCATTTCACACGGCTGTGCAGCTATCACCACCAGCCATCCCCAGAACTCTTCCCAGCACCCTGACGTGAAACCCCGTGGCCACTAAACAATCATACTTCTCTCCCTCCCTGCCCTTCATTCTAGTGTCTGATTCTTAGGGACCACATTGGTGCAGAATCACATAGCATTTGTGGTTTTGTGATTGGCATAATGCTCTCAAGTTTCATCCATGCTGTAGAGTGTGTCAGGGTTTCCTCCCTTTTAAAGGCAGAGTAATATTCCATTGTGTGGGCATACCACACTGTGTCCATTCGTTCAGCTGGACCTTGATACTTGAGTCACGGGTAATGTTGCTATGATGTCACAGATGATGTTGCTATGAATTTGGGTGTGCAGACATCTTCCTGAAAGCCTTCTCTCACTTCTGCATGGGTACCAAGTCATGAATTACAGGCATCCACATAGAGTTGTATCTGTAAGCCAGGCTACAAGGTGCTCAGCTCTCGGAGGAGTTAATGTGTTCATGAGATGCCTGGGGGGTTGGGAAGTCCCTGAATGTCCACTTGCTGATTGGAGGCCTGAGCTCACTTTTTTAATGGTCATTAATGACCTTTTTATTCGTGTCTAACGTGTTCCATTAAAAAAATTACCTTATTTGTTTGAAGTGGAAATAAAGGACAATTAATTAATTTGTTAATTATTCCCTTCTCCTTCCGGCACACACGGATATCAAAGACCCTAGGAAGGGATGTGAAGGAGACAGGCTCCTTTGCTGATGAGACACCAGGGAGAGGCCCTAAGGCAAAGTAGGGCAGCTGGGGTTTGGCTTTCAAAGGAGATGGTCTAATTGGAGTGAGCTTGGAACCTGCATCCCTTCCTCTTAGTCAGGCAGAAGATGCTCCAGAGTGTGAGCAAGGCCCTTAGACCCCACAGTGGTGGTCAACAAGTAAGGAACAAGAGCTGTGCCAAGACATGTGCTCAGAGCAGGCTAGCTTTGCTTCTCCCCCGCCCCCCACACCCTAGGACCGACTATCCACCTCACTCGTTCCGTTAGCACAATGTCTCTTCCTCCCCTCCTTTGCCAGCCTGGGACCCCATCCTGTCTGAGGGGGCTCTGCACACTTAGGGTGGTTCTTTCTGCCTCATTTAATCCTCCCTGGAGACACACCCAGAGGTGTTTCTTTATGTCTCGAGACAGGGGTTCCAGGATTCAGTGAATTCGAGACTGGCTTTGAACTTGTTTCATAACAAAGGACGGTCTTGAATTATCTGTATTCCTGTCTCCACTTCCCAAGTGTGTGGATAGCAAGTATATCCCAGTTTAGGAGGTGTTGGGGGCTAAACCCAACGCTCTATACATGCTAAGCAAATGCTTTCCTACAATGAGCTGTACCCACGCCCACCCTAGGTGTTTCTTAATTCAAGAAAGATTAGGGTTAGCCGGGCGGTGGTGGCGTGCGCCTTCAGTCCCAGCACTTGGGAGGCAGAGGCAGGCGGATTTCTGAGTTCGAGGCCAGCCTGGTCTACAGAGTGAGTTCCAGGACAGCCAAGGCTATACAGAGAAACCCTGTCTCGAAAAACCAAAAAAAAAAAAAAAAGAAAGAAGAAAGAAAGATTAGGATGGAGGAGGCCACCAACTTAGCCTGTGTCACCAATACTAGAAAGACAAGTTGTCTCTGCAGAAAGCACCTTTGAACACTGTTAGTTGGCTTTTTATCACCAAGGCATTGCCTGGGGTGATCGATCCACTTACAAGGATGAAGGTTTATCAGGTACCCTCCAGTCCCTTAGCCCTGTGGCAGCAGAGTGTGTCACGGCAGGAGCCCCTTGGTGGCTAGGAAGCAAAGAAAGAGTCAGAAAGGGGATGAGATGCCATGTGTGCTTCAAGGGCATGCTTCCTATAACCTAACTTCCTTTCATGAGGCCCTGCCTCCTAAGGGCTCCACCACATCCCAACAGCAGCACAGGCGTGGCACCACACCTTTCGCATTTCAGACTGTATGCTACAGCAGACACTCAGGCCTGCTGGGATCAGGGTGTCCAGGTACAAGCACAAAATCTGTAGAGCTACCCCACTCCCACCTTCTAGGTTTTTCTCCTTAGGTCAAAACCCTTGCTCCAGTAACCCAAGTTTAGCTCTTCTCTCAGAAGCGACCATTGTCCCCTCATCCCCAGCACTGGTTTGGTAGGAGACCGAGATGCTAAGGAGGCATGGTGAGTCCCCCAATGTCAGCCCCTCATGCCTCTGTGAAGCTGAGAGAAGAATGTCCCTAGGGCATTCTCTTTCCTGGACTCACAACCCCTTAAAGGCAGGTCCAACCAGGCTCCAGTGAGGAGCTATCCCACCAGACGGTACAGCTCAAAGCAGTGGGTCCAGCCAGATCAGCTGCCACCTGATGACCGGTAGACCTGGCTGCAAGATATGGCTGGTCTTGGGCCAGTGAGACGGCTCCGCATGTGAAGGAGCTTACCATCGAGCCTGACAACCTGAGTTCAGTCCTCAGGACCCACATGATATAAGGAGTGGACTAACCTCCAACCTCTGACCTCTGACCTCTGACCTCTGACCTCCGCAAGTTGTCCTCTGACTTTCACATCCACACTGTGGCCTGCATGTCACCGCCCCTTGCTACACTCACACTAACTAAATAAACATGTACAAACAGGACCCAACTGCTCTTGCTAGCCCCTTAGTTCCATTACAGTCCCAGTGAGTAATGGGTTAACTGACCTGAACTGACACTCCTAGGGAGATACATAGTTATGATCCTGTAGCCACTGGCTACACTGTTCCATCCCTTCACCCATTCCTGGCTTATCCTAATGGATTACTTTCACAGACACCTTATTCAGTGTCATTGCTGAAACCTTAGCATTAAACCGAGCCCCAGACATCATATACATATGTCTAAGACACAGACTTTCTCTGTAAAGCATCTTGAATTCTCTTTGTGCTTTAAAACACGAGATGGCCCTTCAGCATGGGGGGGGGGAATTGGAAACAGTAAAGCCATCCCCAAAGGGGGCATAAAAATGTAAAAAGTATAACAAAAAGATCCCCAGGTTACTTCTCTACAATACTGTGGAGACAGAAACAGGTAGAGAGAGAGGTAGACTTTACCTAGAAACATACATGTCATGTGACTTACATCCTGTGCTGCTCTGCACATGTGCATGAATTACCACAAAGATGGATGGTGTTGGCATTGACATTCGAGCTGAGAAATTTTAACAAGAGAGGCAATTAAAGACAGGGCTCGTGAATGAGGAGAGGACGTGAGCATTTGAAATCACTAGCCAATAGACTTGTTTGTTACACAGCAAGAGCTAACTGTTACAAATAACAAAGCCCCTCCAGGCCCAGAGCCCCTTAACTTCTGAGAAGGAAAAGTCTGTAGCTGTGGAAACCCCAGCATCGGCTGAAGAGTGTGGGATAAGTTTCAGTCCTCCATATCCTACAATGACCAAACAACCATCTTTTAGGTCCCAGTATGAAAGAAGGCCCTGGAACCCTCCACAGGCATCTCCTTGCCTGGTGTGTTCCAGCAGAATTCCATCTGTGGCTTAGAGCCCAGATGCAAATATATGAAGATGTGTGGCCCCACTCCCCATCCTCAGGGGCTCCAGCATCTTAGGTGTTACCTTGACAACTACAGGGGACTCCACAGCTGCTCTTCCTGCTTCAGTTCAGACACTCTAAGTGGTGAGTTTAGAACTTGAAAGCAGAGATCAGGGCCACACCAGGTCTCTGACAGACCCTCTGCAAGGGAGCAGGGCTCAGCTCCCCCCCCCCAATGCCCCATGGCTACAAAACATGGGTGCCTCCTACTGAAAGAGAATCCGTCCAGGGGAAGGCTTCTGGGACACTAGATAGACTGTAAAGCTGTGTTGATTGGCTAATAGCATGGGCTCAGAAGCACTGATGCATTTCAGACCCCCCTATCCATTGGGAGGTGACAGACCGACCCAGAGCTGGGAGATTGAGGGTGGTGAAGGCTGCAGCCAGTCAGACAAGCCTTCCTGAAACTGACAGTGATAGCACTGTGAGTCTGAGCACTCGGGATCCATGTGCCTGACCCCAGCCGCCTTTGGTACCATGGTTCTGGCTGAATGACTTTGTACAGGGCCTTGGCCCAGATAGTTCTGCCATGCTCAGGGCAGCGGTAAGCCGGCTCACGCTGCTCAGACCTCCTGGATGCGCACTTAAGGAAGCTGCATCTGACTAAGGTACGCTTGCTGGTGATAGAAGTTTCCTTTGCAGAAGTATGCTAGAGCTGAAGGGGGGGGGGGGGGGTGGATCAGCTGAGCACAGCTGGACTTCTGAGAAACAGGCCAGCATCAGGGAATGGCTGTCACTGCCGATGTTCCGGGCACGCTCTTGTTGTACATGAGGTGTAAGCGGTCTATCTCAGTCAAAGGGGAGAGCAAAATTGAAATGTCAGGGGCCTAGGGAGTGGGTGTTGGGGGATGAGTGTGCAGAGGGAACTGGTCACTCCAGGACATGCAATGCTAGGGGTTTAATATCTTACAAAATGAAAAGGCATACACACACAAGGACCTGTCAGATGCCATTCTTCCTGGACTCCAGTCACTGGTCCTATGGGTACCTTGTGGGTACCAGCTCCAAAAGCTGGACAAGGGTTTGTCCTGTTGGCTTTGTCTAGTGGCAGCCTGGGATTGGGATTCTCAAGCCCAAACATACTAGGTTTCTTCCTTCCCTCCTCCCTTCCTTCCTTTGTTTCTTTGTTTCTTTCTATGAGACAAGGCCTTGTATAACCAATGCTGGTCTCACCTTACTATGTTGCCAAGAAGGAACTTGAACTCCTGATCCTCTTGCTTCTACCTCCCAAGTTGCCGGGATGAAAGGCAGGAGCCATCATGCCTGACTTTAGGCAGCTGGAGATGTAACTCAGGCCTCATGCCCCAGGAAGTGCTCTCCCCACATCCTCCACTCCATCCGTTCAGAACTGTCCTCACCTCAGTGGCTGTGCTGGCAAAGGTCTCTAAGTAGAGCTCTGAAACCAGGGTCTCAGGTCTCCTCATGGCTTATCTTTGTGACCCCAGGCTAGTCGATTCCCTCTTTCTGCCTCAGTTTACCTCTCTATAAAAAGATAGCAATAACTGTATCTGCTTTATCGGGGGTGTGACAGGCATGACAGGATCAACAGTGGGAAGGGAAAGTTCTCAGCCCCAGGATGCACCAAGCACTGGCTGGGGGCTCTGCTGGGGGCTCTGCTGGGGGCTTGGCTGGGAGCTCTGCTGGGGGCTCTGCTGGGGGCTCTGCTGGGAGCTCTGCTGGGTTCTCTGCTGGGGGCTTGGCAGGGGGCTTGGCTGGGGGCTTGCCTGGACCTTTAGCCCCTGACCCTAGTATCCTCCTTCCATTCTCTCCCACACATGGTGTGTGAGGCCCACCTCACCTCTCCCCTGTTTGTTTACAGGATTCTGCACAGGCAATTCTTGATTACCAGCATGTGGTTTATCTGTGACAGCCTTTCAAGCCCAGCATCTTCTCCGCCACCTTGCACATCCCCAGCCACCTCCTCCCACGCCCCGGCTCTGTGTACTCAGAGAATGCAAAAACAATTTTAACATTGTTCTAAGCCAAACATGATTAGGAAGGTAAACCACCGCAGCAGCCGCTAAATGGCATAATTCACTCCGCAGCTGAGGTGTGTGCTCACGGGGGGCAGCAGGGGGTCCTGGGAGCTAGAAGCTCAGAGGAGAATCTGTACTTCCCCTGGATATCTCATCTGCCCACCCCTTCCCGCAGCCTGCTATCTGCAGGAGAGCTCGTGCCTTCAGGACATGGCAGAATGGATGCTTCTAGAAACACCAGCAACTAAACAAATACAAAGAGACACAGGGGCAAAGGCTGCCTGCGGGACACCAAGCCCTGTGGGACAGGCAGACTCATTTGGGCTCTTCCATGGCATATAAAGACAGAATGGGGAGCCCAGTTATGCTGAAGCACCCATGGACAAATGGATAGGTGCATGCAGCTGGGAAAGGGGAATGTGATAGAACAGAGGGAGAGCCAGGCAAGGGCACACAGGCCTGGCAGCCGAGGCCAGTATGGGAGTCCAGCCATGTGGCAAGACCTGGGGACACAGGTAAAAACACAGAGCTGGCTGCTGGCTGCTAGCTGCTGGCTTGACACTGGTGAGTAAGACTCCTACAAAGGGGTTGGGCCTGTGGACCAGAGAGTAAATGGCACTGGGACAGGTGGGCTCATGTTAAGAAGGAACCCAGGCTATATCTGATATACTCTGAGATACTCTAGGAAGAGGATGCGGTAAGTTAGACACACAGAGGGAGCTGACTGTCCAATCCAAGGAATAAAATATCCATGTTGAAGTCAGGTACACAAATAGCTTCCTATTGCAAAGGGACAGAAGCTGGGGAGATGGTTCAATGGATAAAATGCTGGCATTAGGACTAGAGCCCTGATCCCCAGCCTCTACAGAAAATCCTGTCACAGAGGTGTGTGTGCCACTACATAACCAACTCAGGGGGACAGTGGGAGAATGGAGAAGGCAGGTCCCCGGAGCTCACTGGCCAGCCAGACCAACTGTAAGGGTGAGCTCCCGGTTCTTAGAAAGGTGGAGAGAGATGCAGGAAGACATCTGCTATGAAGCTCTGGTCTCCGCACATGCACATGCAGAGAGACAGAGATAGACAGAGACAGATCCAGACCCAGGGACAGACAGACAGACAGAGACTAACAGAGACAGGCACAGAGAGAGACAGATAGGAAGAGACACAGAGACAGACAGGCAGGCAGACAGAGACAGATAGACAGACACAGAGACAGACAGGCATACAGACAGACAGAGACAGACCCAGTCAGACAGAGACAGCCAGTCAGAGAGAAAGCAGAAAAGCCAATGTGACTTCTGTTCCCATGAATGGCCTTCCATGATGCCAGTGCCAAGACCAGCCCTGGATGCCTCAAAGCTGAAGGTTCATTTTTAAACATGAAGACCCTTCGTCTACCTAGCCTGTCTCTATTCACTTTGTCGTTAGAAGGAGAGGGTGAGGGAGCGTCCCCTTCTTGCCGTTTCTCCTCTAGGGAAAGTTCTGTCAGGCACCAAGGACTCAAGAGTTGAGTATACACTGAGAACCCATAGCATACATTTCCACTGTGCCTCTCATGTGTATCCAAGCCATCCAGACCCATCTCAGTCCCTTGCAGGGGCGTTGGTAGCTTGGGGGGACCCTTCCTCTCCACAGGCGTCCTCACGGGCAGGCCTACAAAGCAGGGCTGCCTCCCAAACTGAGCTCTCTCTGGATCTTGAGTCATCTGCCCCTGGACCCTGGAGGTGTCCCAGACACCCCTTCTAGTCAAGTAGAAGCTAGTCTTGACTGACAGCCACTCATTTCCACGGAAGCTCTTGGCTGCCCTCACTTCCATGACACTTCCTGAGTCACAGAGAGATGACTCCATCAGTCATGATGGAAGGACAGCAGACTGGCTGCCGACATTGACAACCAGCCTACTCTTACACTGTCTAACACGACTGGGTTCTCAGGGTGAGGCCTTGGCTTCTTCTCAGAGATTTAGGGGAAGGAAACCCTATTCCTGCCTCCCAGATCCAGAACGCCCAGCACAGCCGATGCAGAACTCGCGCGCGTGCGAGCGCGCGCGCACACACACACACACACACACACACACACTGCAAAGGCTCTACGTGAAATAGAACGAACACCATGCTTAAAAGTGAAAGGACTCTCTTCCCTGCTAGTAGAAGGCAGGTCCCTGTACACAGCCACAGCCTGGCTCCATGGTCTACAGACCTGCAGTTTTCTGGCTTTTCTCCCCAGGTGGCTCTCCCACAATACCCTGCTGTTCAGAAAGATCTAGAAGTTTCCCATCCCCCTCTACCTCAGAGTCAGCCGAGGGGCTGCAGCCTGTGTCTAGTCCTGGCTCAGGCTCAGGCTCACAGGCAGCTGGAATACCCACCTTGAGGTAGTGAGCTAAGCATCTGTGGTCTTCTCCCCTTCTGACCCCAGGACACACAGGTATGGAGCAAAGGGGGCAGAGACAGGAAGTCTCATTTGAGATCCCCTCCTGCTGCCTGGGGTCCCCACTTCCCGCTTTTCTCTTAATGTCGGTGCTCACTGTGCCATCAGTGTGTCCTCCAGAAGGAAGGCCTCCAGCTTGGGAACAGGGGGGTCTCAGTCTCAGAACTATCTGGGCTCAGCAGCAGAAGGAAGTGTGTTTGAGGTGTGAAGTCCCAGCCACTCATGTCTCGCTCTGTCCACACGTGGGGCAGGGAGTGAGGGAATCTTCTTCCCCAGCCCCAGCTTCTTTGCCAACTCCCTGGTTCCCATGGTTTTAATTTTACGGTTCACATTTTCTCCCAGCAGAATCCAGGGATGACAAGGTAGAAAGTCTGCCTTGATTAACTGTCCCTCTGGCGCTGAGGCAGGGACCAGCGTGATAAATAGCAGGAATAAAACCGGGAGAGGCGCGTGGCAGGCAATCGGCAGGCCAGGCTGTAAATCCCAGCTCTGATGGGGCCGAGAGGAGCTGGTTATTTCTTGGTGGGGGAGTGGGGATGGGGGCAGAGGCAGCTCACAGGGCTGGGGCCCCAATCCTTTGCGCTGGATATTGTTTAAGTAAGACAGAGCAGAACCGCTCTATCGTGTCATTGATTTTTAATAAAAGCAGGTAACACACTGCAAATCTCCCAGCTCTTTCGTTTCTCCTCTCCTTCACCCAGATGTCCAGTAACTTCCCCCAAGGGTTCCATCCAATGGGCAACAGTCATGACTGCTGTGCCTGGCAGAGTCTTGAGAGATTTCCAGAAGGTGTGGGCTGTTTCCTTCCTGGGCACCTACACACATGCACATGTATAAGTGTAGCACAGATACATGTGCACATCAGTGCACACAAATACAATGCAGATCCGCTGAGATGTCGGGACTCACAGTGCATGTGTGTGTGGGCAGGATCCCTATGCATACACATGTGTTACACGGGCTCTGCATGTGTGTGCATGCTTACATGCACGTGCATACTTACATGTGTGTACATGCACAGACACATGGTCCCCTGTGTGTGTGAGAGCATGATCACCTATGCACACTCATGTACCACACATGCTCTGCATGTGTGTGCATGCTTACATATGTGCGCACACACAAACACACATGTTCCCCCCTCTGTCAGCCTGGCCAATGGGAGGGACACGCCAGACCCCGCTCTTAATTCACGCCTCCCCTCTGCTGACCTTGACTCTGACACGAATAAGCCAGAACATTGCAGAAGTAACAAAAGGCACGTAGATGAGGACAGAAAAACAGGTATGGCATCAGAAGAAACTGAGCAAAAAGGAGAGCTGTGCCCACTTTAGACTCAGAGGCAGCCTGAGCCCCACACAGCTGAGACGGTGACTCAGGATGAGTAGACTGAACAACACCAATGACACCAGTCAACAGAAAGCCAGGCTATCTCAGGCAGGTGCCCATCAGTTCCCCCAGAATTACTGGACCAAGGTGACACTCTGCTAATTCCTGGCTGCAGCAGCCTGCTGCGTGCCTCTTATCACCAGCTAATAGCATCCATCTGAACTGAGGAAACAGCCGGGTCCTGTGGATGTGCCCGGCGTCTCCATGGTGCTTGCTTATGCTTTCAGAAACAGTGCTGCCTACCTTCACTTGCTGACTATCCCCCAGGACGGTAGAGAAGGCTCTGCTGTCATTCCTTGTCTGCAGGGCTCCATCTGCTGTACCTGAGCCTCTCCACCCCTGTGGGGGCAGGGCAGACAGCACTACCACCCCTCTACTGCCTCCACCTACCAGTGCCCTCTCTGGCCATTGTTGGGCTCCCCATCAGGCTTTGTCTTAATCAAGGAAACTGTAGCCAAATTTCATAGAGAACTTGAAACATGGCCCCATAACTATGACCCTGACCACTGAGATAGCAGGATTCTTGCTGACTGGGGGAGGGGCAACCTAGGTTTGCCTCTGCACTGTTACTCTGGTTCCCCAACATAACCCTGTGTAAAGCCACTTCACCCTAAACCCCACCCTATGCACACAGCTCTCTACCCTCAAGCCTAGCAGCATGGTGTCAACCCAAACAAGCCACATTGGTCCCAATTCCAACACCCAAATCCCTATCTCTGTTCACTGCCCACTGTACATATGCCTCCTGGCAGCCCCAGCCCTTGAGGGGGCTTATACATTCCCTTTAGATCCAGCAGTCCCTGGAGGAAGCAACTGAGACCAAATCCAGACATCACCATTATGCCTTAGTTGGCTCTAGGCTCAGACAGATCGAGTACCTCTCAGGAACCCAGGGGAATAGTACCCCAGAAACCCACGGGGATACTATCCCCAGAAACCCAGGGAAATCAACACCAAGTGAACAAGGAAGTAGAGGAGCTTCTGGGAAGAGAAGTCATGGGGACAAGCTACCAGGAAAGGGAAGCAGAAAGAGCCCAGGCACGGGAGGAGCTGAGCATGTGCCAGGCTGAAAGCGCTGTCCACTATGCAGTTCTCTGCAGAGGTCCAGTAGCTTTGGAGTGAATCATTTCCATCTCAGAGCTTTAAGCCTGGTGGTGCCTAGAATGTTCATTTAAAATCCCCCCTGAATAAGATAGTCATAAGGGACAGATGAAGGGGGAACTGGGTGGGAGCTGGGATGGAGAGGGGTTGGTGTGGATCAGGTGTGGGGAAGGACAGGAGAGATGGCCAGATGGCCATGAGAAGGAATGGAAATCTGCAGCTGAAGGGGGTGGGAAGGTTGTGGGAGGTATCTCCAGGACAGGACAGAGACCTGGGATAAGGGAGGTGCCCAAGACTCAATGGGGGTGACCTTAGCTGTGACTCACAGTATTGGGGATACAGAGCCTGAAGAGGCCACTTCCTATAACCAGGCAGGAGCCCCAATGGAGCGATAGAGACACCAACCCACCCACAAAACTTTCAACCCAAAATTTATCTTGTTTACAAGAAATACAGGGATGGAAGATGGAGCAGAGACTGAGGGAATGACCAACCAATAACTGGTCCAACTTGAGACCCATCCCATGGGTAAGCACCTATCCCTGACACTATTAATGATACTGTTATGCTTGCAGACAGGAGCCTAGCATGACTGTTCTATAGAGGCTCCACCCAGCAGCTGACTCAGACGGATGCAGAGACTCACAGGCGAACAGTGGATGGAGCTTGGGGATTCTTATGGAAGAATAGGGGAAGGACTGTGGGCACCAAATGGGATAGGAACTCCACAGGAAGACCAACAGAGTCACCTAACCTGGACCCTTTGAGCTCTCAGAGACTGAACCACCAACCAAAGAGCATTCATGGACTGAACCTAGGCTCCCCGCACATATGTAGCTGATGTGCAGCTTGGTCTTCATGTGGGTCCTGAAAAGCTGGAGCAGCAGGGGCTATCACAAAACCTGTTGCCTATACGTGAGATATGTTCTAGCTGGGGTGCCTTGTCTGACCTCAGTAGGAGAGGATGCCCCTAGCCCTGCAGAGATTTGATGTGTCAGGGTGGGAGGGTACCTAGGGGGACCTCCACCTGTTCAGAGGAGAAGAGGAGAAAGTGGGGGAAGGATTGTGGGAGGAAGCAACAGGGAGAGGGGAAGTGAGCAAGGTGTAAATTGAATAAGTAAAATTTTTAAAATGGAAAAAACAAAAATAATAATAAGGAATCTTGCATATTCAAAAATAAAGAAATAAAATCCCCCCCCAACAGTACAGCCCACCTCGGGGGCAGTCACAAAACATTTAGAGCCCAATCAGGCTAACAACAGCTATGCACACATCACCCACCCACCCATCCTTCCTTCACCTGTGACAAGAAATCTAAGCTAACTACATCCTGACATGGAGTCAGTCTACACCATCAGTTCTGAGCCACATAGTCACAGCCTTCTGCACCTGTGCCTCAGCTCCCCAGCTCCCCATGGCACTAGGGATGGTGAATCTTGATTGTCAATTTGATTGGATCCGGAATCAACTAAGAGACTAACCTGTGGCGTGAGTGAGTATGAAAATTTCCAGGAAGTCTCCAAGGAGAAACCATCCCCACCTTGGGCAGCGCCACCTGGTGGCAGCCAGGTATGAAGACGTCCAATGAAGCAGAAGGGCTTGCTTGCCTGTCTAGTTCCTTGCTAGCAAGTGTGTTTATCCTAGCTGATATCAGAACTTACTTTCTTCAACCTTCCAATGTGGACTGAAGGCCAGCGATTCTCCAGGAATCCTCCAGGGCTTCCCTGAAGCCAGACAGGGGCTGCTCAGGCATGCAGGCTTGAGGGCTAAAGCAGCCACCAGGCTGGAGGCTCCAAGACTCCCCTTTTTAGCACACAGCACCAGCTCTGTCCCTTTAGAAGGTTCTGACTAACACAGAGGCCAAAGCATCATGCCGCTGCCTACGTGTATTCCTGAACCTTCTTAGCACATCATGGAGACCCATTCTCTCTTGGGCCTGCATCTGAACAGCAGGTTACAAGCCTTTCCAATGCACAGCTGCACAGCAAGCTCTTCGCGGCACAGCCTCCAGACATACAAACTACACTTTGAGTCCCAATTCCATAATGCTATTGCTGCCTCTTCTGCCTGCCACTACCCTGGCAGCCTCGGATTCATAGGTTCAAGATATCTTATATAGAAAGAATCATACATATGGCCCAGGTATCTGGATTCTTCCATTGACATGGGAATCTCCAAGGTCATCCATTCTGTATGGCCTCCTGGAGCTTCATACCCATCTCTGAGGATACAATAATCCCACGCCTGGCGCACACAGCTGGCTTATCGGTTGGTATAGGTTGCCTCCATTCTGGGGCTATTGCTACTGGTGCTCGTGACTGGATATGTTTTTTGTCTGGATGCATCTGCTGGTCTTAGTATGTCAGGGAGAGCATTTTCCCACCAGGCGGGTTCGCTGTTTGTTCAGTGGACACAAAATGTGTTTCTAAATCACAGTGGCCTCAGGGAGGGATCGATGGGCCTCTGATGTCCAGAGACCTGCAGAGCCCCAGATTCCTGGAAGAAAAAGCCTGTTTTTCCTCCTGGCACATCAACATATCCTGGAGTGAGGCCCCTTTTTTTGGGGTGGGGGTGGGGGGCAGACAGTCTCTCCAAAGCTGAAGGACTCAGCTCCAGAGCTGCTGACCTGTCTATTAATACAATGATTAGAGTCTCCAGATCCATGTGGTCAGCTGTCCCTATTTCATCTCTTCACAGGACCTTCCTTCACAGTACACACCTGGAACCCACCAAGAGCACACCTGGCCAAGCTGGGTATATTTCAGCAAACTCAGAGTAGAACATGGAGGTGTGAGAGTAAAAGGCGTGTATAAGGGAGCTTTCCAAGGTCTGCCTGGACTCTGAGCATGAGGTTAGACTAGCAGGAGAGTGCTTGGCTGGGTGTTGTCTTATTTTTTGCTGAGACCTTCCAACCTTTCTGGGTCTGCATGAAAAGTCCCCAAACCACTTGACTTTGTTAGGAAGGGAGGGGGCAAAGGCCAGGATGGGAGGGGTCTAGATGCCCCTGCTGGCATGGCTCTTCTCTCTGGGACACCTGGAGGTGCCTCCATATCTGGCTATCCCACTGGAGACTCCTAAGGTGACACTGGATATTGCTAAACAGCAAATGGACAATCTTCCTGATGGCCTAGCCTGAGGGGAGCTGGAGGAGAAAACTCCTCAGAGGTCCCTCAGCCTGGACCACCATGGCCATCGGAGCTGGCAGGCACAGTTGATGCTATCCCAGGTCTCATTTCCAGAAAGCTCCAGAGTCCCTTCCCCCCAGGTCAAAGCCAGGACTCTGCCTGATGACTGGGAAGTGGTGACAGGGTCATACGGCCCCTTTAGGGTCACGATGTTGGGCAGAGCAGAGCAGCGTGCTGTGCCCAGGGCCCTGCACACACCCCCTATCCTCACACCAAGCACAGCTGGGCTCATGTACTGAAGACTGGGTACCACCAAGTCCAGCCACTCTTCCCAGTCTCCGCTCATCCCTCCACGTGGCCTCTCATGCATGTCCAGCAAACGTGAGTTAGTCAGTGTTTAAAAACGTTTTGCAGACTGTAACCCACCTTCGGCTTGGCTTCTTTTCTCAGTCTAACTGCAAACTCTGCAAGTGGATGGACTCAAGTTCTCTGTGGACTTCTGAGAGGCCAGTAAGCCATGGGGAGATCAAAGCGGTGGCTTTGTTATGGTGGCAAGCTGCACAGACTTCCCACAATGCCATCTCCCCTATGCATCCCGTAAGTCTCCCTTCCCCCTTCCAGCCACCTCCCTGCACTTTGCGTGTTACCATTCATTTGTATCGGAACAAAGTGGGTACCGGCACATATTCCCATTTTACAGAAGGGTCAGCTGAGGAATAGAGATCAAGTATGTCTACAGGTGGAGGGCAGTAAACATCAAACTGAAAGCTTTGGACACGTAGGATAAATGAAGTCTCTTACAAAGACATGTCCAAGACCTGGTTCTTGGCTGTATTTGGGGAAAGGATCTTGGCAGGAGTTAATTTATTCTTCCATTTTCATGTGTGTACACAGTGTATACTTTCATGTATATCCGTGTGTGTGTGTGTGTGTGTGTGTGTGTGTGTGTGTAGGAGCACACATATGGAGGTGCACATGGACCCTTTAGGGTCACGACATATACATGTCGGTCCCCAAGGTGGATGTTGGGAAACATCTTCTACTGTTCTTTCTCCTTATTATCTGACACAGGGGCCTGTCCATCAGACTCAGAGCTCACCCATGCCAAACAGTTTTCTTCTTAGCCAGTTTGTTCTGGACATCTTCTGTATCCAACTTCGCAGGCTGGAATTACAGGAGGCAGGTCCCATCGGCACCCAGGATTTCTGTGGGTCCTGAGGACCCACACTCCAGTCCTCACAGTTGCTTGTACAACAAGCCAGGAGTCATCTCCCTAGCAGCTGTCCCTCAGGCAAAGATCTCAGAAGAGAAAGTTGTCCTGGATTAGAGTAGGTTCCAAATGAACAATTAGCACAGATGGCTCAGTGGGTAAAGGCAATTGCCACACAAGTCTGATGATCTGAATTCAGTCTCTGGATCATATCATAGAAAGATAACCAACTCCAAAATGGTGTCCTATGACTTCCACATGTGTGTCCTGGCATGCCTGTGTTTGCAGTCACATACACTTACACGCACACACAACACTCTCACACACATGTGCACACACATACATACTCTCACATACACACAAAAATACACTCATGCACACACATAAACATACATACACACATACTATACATATATGCACACACACATACACACACATACACAATACTCTCACACACAATCATATACGCACACATTCACACACACACACATACTACATACTATGCCCACATACTACACTCTTACATACACACAAAAATATATATACACACATACTCATGTGCACACACACATACATAACACTCACACACTTACACACACATACACACACACACACTCACCCACACTTTGAATGTCAGCACCTATAGGAACTCAGCATATGTCCCATGACAGATACTGTGTACTGGATGCTTGGTGGGCACAGGGCTTCAGGATACCCTGTGCCAGTGTGCACATGTGTGCAGGTGTCACCTAAGCAGTTCTGCACAGATAATGGTGAGTGTGACTCGTTAAGAGAAGATGCAAGGGTTTAAGTCACGTGAGCTGCACCACTGGGCATTGCTGGCCATGTCCCCCTGGCCATCTTTCAGTAGGGTCAGCATAGTCCCATTATCTAGCCAGCCTGGTTGTTAATTAATCACTCATTAGACTAATCACAGCTATCTCGCTTCCCACTAGGGGGGAAGATGTTAGCATAGTGGAACTCAAGGCCCAAAAGCAACTGATGGATCTGCGAGCAGACAAAAGGATTGTTGCAAAGTCTCTGCTGTTTCTGACAGTGTGGATACACACATGCATGCATGCACCCACATGTGCACACATGCATCCACACATGCACACACATATCCACACACACACATCTACACACATCCACACATGCACACACACATCCACACATGCATGCATGCATCCACATATGCACACACACCTCCACACATGCACACACACACACATCCACACATGCATGCATGCATTCACATGTGCAAACATGCATCCACACATGTACACACATACATACAGACACACATCCACACATGCATGCATGTATCCACATGTGCACACACATATCCACACACACCCCAGCACATGCACACACACATCCACACATGCGCCCACATGTGCAAACATGCATCCCACACATGCACACACATACACACACACACACACACACACACACACACACAATGCCACAGAGAATACGAAAACAAGCCAAATATAACTGTTCAGACCTCAGGGCCTCAGACCTGCCCATGGGTGACCAGGTACTGGGACTCAGCCTCCCACCCCCTTCTGCATGAGAGGTAGGCAGGAAAAGGAAGAGACAGATCTTATTTCACTTCCAAAGGATTCCTGCTCAGGCTGGGAATCCAGGCTTGGCTCAGCCCAGGAGCAACTTTGAACATGGGAAATCTAACAGAGAAAGAGAGGAATCCTGCAAAGACCATAGAGAACAAAGATCAACTCCAAGACACTGACCTGATGTCCCCATTGGATAGATGCTTGGGTTGGTATAAATGCAAGATGAATGTCTCTCTCTCTCTCTCTTTCTCTCTCTCTCTCTCTCTCTCTCTCTCTCTCTCTCTCTCTCTCTCTCTACGCACACACGCACAAATAAAAAAGTGTGTAAAAGATAAAAATAAATCAGAACAGGACTGGAAAGGTAGGTCAGTCAATAGAGTGCCTACCTAGCACGTACAATACCCCAGTTCAATCCCAAACACTGCGTAAACAGAGGGGTGGGGTCCAAGTTCCAGGCTAGTGTAGACTTAAGACCCTATAGCATTAAAAAAAAAATCAGAGGTGAAATAATTGCACTTATTTGCTTGCCTGTTTGTGACAAGGTAGCCTGGACTCACTCTGTAATCCTTGGTCTGTGGCTCCCCAGTCCTGGGATCCCAGGTACCACTGCAGCCCACTAACTGCCTGTTGTCCTTATGGCTCTAAGTCCAGGATAGCAGCACTTACCGGCAGCCCCAGCACTTGGGAAACAGAAACCAAAGGATCAGAGTTCAAGGTCATCTTTGGCTACACATCGAGTCGGAGGCCAGCCTGGGCCACATGAGACATGAGACTCAACAAAACGATTGGAGTCTAAGGAGATGAGTCTGTGGACTGTGAGGCTTGTTTAGCACTTGAGATGCTGAGTTCAGATTCCTAGAGCTCCTGTAAAATCTTGGAACCCCCTGGTAACCTGTGACCTCAGCATTAAGAAGTGGTGACAGACAGATCCTCAATAGTTATAAGGCCCAAACAGCCAGCTTCACATTCAGTGAGAGATCCTGCTTCAGGAGAGTAAGGTAGGGGAGGAGAAGGGGAGATAAGGAGAGGGGCAGGGACTGGAGGGGCAGGGACATCTTCCTTGGCTTCTACATGGGTACACACACAGACACAAACACACACACACTTGCACACACACTTACAATGCACACACATGCACACATGTATGCACACAAAAGCACACACACACACACGTGCATGCATGCATGCAAACACACACAAAGGAGACCTCAGAGCAGTACCAGATGGAATATTCAAGACCGCCCACTTCTGGAAACAGCATGGTACATGCATGGTGTTTTTATCCGTAACAAAGACTCATTCTAAGTGACCATGTCCAAAAAGACTGACCCTCAGGAGGCAGGGCAGACAGATTCCTGGCTGAAGAAACAAAGGAGGAGGAAAAACCTACTTTTAGAGAAGCGTTGTAACAGATTTCGCTAAATCGGGCCAGCAGCCTTCAATTAGAAGCTGGTGGGACGGCAACATCTCTTCAGAACACCAGCTCCCCATCACCACCTCCTCAAAGGCCCCACGGCTCACCCAAGGCCACAGTTTCTCCACAGAAGTTTCGACTTGCCTGCCTCGATTCATTAGGGCTGTTTGCCATCAAAACGCACAATTATTAGGACATAATGATGTTTAGGGATATCATTTGGAAGAAATTAAATCTAAACACCTGGGTAGTAAATGAGAAAGAAACTACATTAGGAAATTGGGTTTTACATGTTTTATGCTAATTTATTCGGCTCAGTCAAGTGTAGTCAACCCTGAACCCCAGGGACTGTCAGTATGGGTAACAATCTCAGAGGATGATGCTCTGCAAAAAAGTTATCACTTTCAGCATGCTCTGAGCCTGGCAGACAAGCACATCAATGTCACAGAGGCATCAAGCCGGGGACAGAAAGAAAGCTGGGGACGTGTGTTCAAACCTTCCCCAGAGACAGGTCTTTTCACCTTGACGGCAATTCAATCCTTCAGCCTGAATCTCGGGGCTCAGCACAACCTGAATCAAAACAGGGAAGAAGGAAAAACACCGTTTACCCGTTGGGGAGAGCCCATGAGCCGTCATGTCATCGTGGTAAGACACGCTCAACTGGGGTATCCGGGAGCACTGTGGCCCCCTAGGGTCGTCTCAGCTGTCACTCCTGGACGGTGAGATCTGGGCAGGCTGACTGATCTCCCAGGCTTCCACTGAATCCTTTGAACAGGGGTGATGAGAATGGTACCCACGTCAACAGAAAGCCCCATGACAATGACAGTGTCTATGCCTGAAGTCTGAGCATCCGTCCCAGCAGGTAGAAGACACGTGGCACTCCCTCCTGTGGTCATCTGGGATCAGGACACTGTCCTGAAAACCCCCAGGACGCCAAGTATCAGCTCTCCTGGGATCTTCTTGGATCCACAGAACAAAGAGGCTTCATATAAAGTCCCTTGAGAATAGAGGCCCATTTTAGGGTAAAGCCCATCTGGGCACTGAACGGGGTATGATCTGACTGAAATGAAGGCAGGCTTGGTGGTGCGGGGGCCCTTGGTGCGAGAGGCAGGTCTGGAAGGGAGGAAGGAATTCAGGTATACAAGTGCTTTGTTGAGTGTGATCCTCTTGGAGACAGGGCTCAGAGTCCTAACACCTAGAAAGCTGGGAGCTCGGGTGGACTCGTGGGGTGGGGCCATGCTGCCAGCTGCCTTTGCTGGGGAGGCAGGCTGCAGCCGAGGCATGTGCCAGGCTGGCTCAGTCGTCTTCTTGGTACATGCATCTTTGGAACAGCCACAACAGCCTCCGCCCCTCCCCCCAATCGCTCAGGGGAGACAGGCGGTCACTCAGAAGCAGATGGGGGTTCGACACTGCCCAAGCCAAGGTTGTGGGCTCAGTCTTCTCATGGGAGACATCACCTGTCCTCTTGGTGTCTGGCGCTGAGATCCTTATCAAGAAGATGGAGATGGGGTGGAGAAATGGCTCAGCAGTTAAGAGCGCTGACTGCTCTTGCAGACTTACGTTTGTATTCTCAGCAACCACATGGTGGTTTATAGTCACCTGTAATTCTGCTTCCGGGGATCTGATGTCCTCTTCTGACCTCTATGGGCACCAGACATGCAAGCGAGACATACATACATGCACATAAAATACCAATACATGCACATATTTTTTTTTTTTTAAAGATGGGAAAGAGCCCTTGAGATCAGCTTGAGGTAAGTACTATAAAAGAAACCAGAGTTGCCTGGAAAGATGGGAGGAGTGGTCAGAGTCTGGGGGTGGGGCTCCGTGGTGAGGTAAACTACACAGGAGAGCATGGGAGACATTCAGTCAGTCATCGGCTTCTGGCTGGAAGACCTGTCTAGGTAAAGGGGAAAACCAGTACAGGAAGCAGGAATGGGTGCAGTATGCTTCCTGTTCCCTGGAGGAGGGACTGCTGCAGCACAGAGCACGTGCAGAGGGTTTAAAGGCCTTTAGATCAAGAAGCCACAGAGGGAACCAGCATGGCTTAGCTACGTCATGGTCCTGATCACCTGTAGAAGTGATGTGTAACTATGAACCATGCCATGGCTTCATGTCTCTAGATCCCAGGTTTCTTAATATGCACAGAAAACAAAGCATTTCCATGTCACTCCAGGAAGTACTGCTCCACCTCAGGAGCAGTACCCAGCATGCTTAACTGGCTTGAAGTCAATGGCTGGATGCTCCAGGAGTCCCACACCCCAGGGCCCAATGCAGAGTCTCGGCTTTCTCCTCACCTCCTCTCTCCCTGGCCTTTCTACATAACCTGGTGTCATTGCTGGTGTCTCACCTCCATTGACAACCTGCCCAATCGAGATATTTCTTCAGGGGACCCCGCTGTTGCCTACAACCTCCAGCCCTATTCACACCAGTGTTATCGGGATTGGGTCGTTCCCTATGGAGGGGTCATCCAGCTATTGAATGCTCATGAGCTGCCAGCCCTCTGATCCAAACTCGTCAGTGATGACAGTCCCAGACATTGCATGAGCTTTTAGGGTGGGAGGCAGCCCACAGCTGGACCCAGCACCAATTCACCTGGGGCCTTCCATGGCTTCCTCACTGACTGCTGACATGGTCATGTCTGAGTATTTACCATGAGTTTCAGAGATACCATTGTTTAAAGAATCTCCCTGTGTACCAAATCAGAGCCTGTGGCCGCCAGGAAGTTCTCACAGTAGCTTGATGCAAGCTCCCCCAGTGTCCTCCTTGCCCATCACAACCTGGCTCTGCTCACACCTAGCCAGTCCCTTTTCAGTCCCTCAGGCCTCACATACAAGCTCTGGAATTCAAGGTCTGGGGACAGGTCCTACTGTGGAGACAGAAGCTTGTACTCCAGCAGCACAGAGCAGCCTCCAGTGTCCGGTTGTTCTTTATCACAGCCCTTCCCTGTCTCCTTAGAGCCTTCCTGACAACTCACAGAACTGTGTTTTAGACTTGGGTCTAAATGTAGCTATAGATGGTGTAGGTCCAGGCAGTACACAGCCTTCCCTGGCATCCACTGTGGCTCAATTCCCAAGATGCTCAGATACTCAAATCCCATGTTATCAACTGACTCAGTGTTTACAATAGAACTTTCCCAAAACCTACTGTGTCCTTTCTAAAAAAAAAAAAAAAAGACCTGTATGTATCCTCTGTGTGTGTGTGTGTGTGAGTGCAGTTGCACACATGGTTTTATGTGTTTTAATGCATGTTCATGAATGTGTATGCATGTATGTATACATGCAGGTTCACACATGGAGTTTGTGTGTTTGCATGTATGTTCATGTGTGTGTGTATGCATGCAGGTTCACACATGGGGTTTATGTGTGTACATGTATGTTCATGTGTGTGTGTATTCATGCAGATGTACATAAGCGGTTTGCGTGTTTGCATGTATGTTCATGTGTGTGTATGCATGCAAGTGCACACAAGGGGTTTGTGTGTTTGCATGTATGTTCATGAGTATGTGTGTGTGTTTCAATGTAGGTACACACATGGGGTTTATGTGTTTGCATGTATGTTCATGAGTGTGTGTGTGTGTGTGTGTGTGTGTGTGTGTGTGTGTGTGTAATATCGATGTCTGTATGTGCAAGAGTAGATCCCCGCCTATACAGTGCTCACAGGTAGAGGGCAGAGACAACCTCAGGTGTTGGTTCTTATCCTCCACATGTTTTGAGGCAGAGTCTCTCTTGTTTTCTGCTGGCTTCCAGGCTAGCTGGCCTGTGATCTTCCAGGAATTCTCTTATCTCTCTATCCCATCTCAAAACATGAGCAATGAGATTAAAGTCTACACATCTCTGGCAAGTGGTTTACCTGCTGAGCCACCTCTCTAGACCTTGTGTCCTTTGAGTCATTGCTAGGACACTGGTAAGTCCTGGTACAAGGTTGACAAGGCACAGAGAGCTGCAGTATCTGTGTGTGTTAGAAAAATGTGCTTGTGCTAGACAGTTTTATGTCAACGTGACAGAAGCTAAAGTCATCTGAGAGGAGGGAACCTCAACTGAGAAAATGCCTCCATCAGATTGGGCTACAGGCAAACCTGTGGAGCATTATCTTACTTAGTGATTTATGAGGGAGGTCCTAGCCCATTATGGGCGGTGCCATCCCTAGGCTGGTGGTCCTGAGTCCTATTAGAAAGCAGGCTGAGAAAACTATGAGGAGCAAACCTGTAAGCAGCACCCCTCCATAGCCTCTACATCAGCTCCTGCCTCCAGATTCCTGCCCTGATGGAATTCCAGTCCTGCCTTCCTTCCTTCCATGATGAACAGTGATCTAGAAGTATAAGCCAACTATTTCTTTCCTCCTCCAAGTTGCTTTTGGTCACAATGTCTCATCACAGCAATAGTAACCCTAACCAATATAACACTTTTCATGGAGTAAGAATGATGTCTGCATTGCAAATGTGTTCCATCTTTTCTATCTGTGGTTGGTTGAATTCACCGACACGGAACACAGTACACGACACACTATAGATGGACACAGAGAGATAATCTTGTGTGGCCACCGTGTCTCCAGGTGATCTGCCTCCTATGGGTGGGGTCAGACTTACTTCCTGAGTTGGACCCTTGCCATGTTTCTAGAATGATTGGAAGGAGGTTGTTCTCTGCTCCTCAGTGATGGGGGCTACATCACCAGAGTCCACCACACAAAATGAATAGCTGTCCCCTATGTGAGCACTGTGTCTCCTTGCTAGAATGTCTGCAGGCAGGGGTGGGTTTGATATGGCTCAGGACAGCAAGCTGGCCTTTCTAATCTCCACAAATGTCATCAACTTCCAGAGAGCTGTGAAATTGTCCAACCAAGACACACAACAGCTAACTTGTCCAACATCCTGTCTAGCATTTCAGTGGCTCTTCCCACTGAAGCTGCTGCTGGGCCTCTCCACAAAGTACCCTCTTGCCCCTGGGCAGCAGCATTGTCTACTCACGGGCAGCTCCCAAACAAGAGGCATTAAACAGATGCACTGGATCCCAAGGCCAAGAATGATATGGCCACTGGCTACAGGCAGTGCCGTCCAGAGTGCAGGGACAGTTGGAGCATAGCGGACAGAATGTCATTCTGAAAGCTAGAGCCACCTAGAGATGTCAGCATGGGGTGACACACCCAGAGCCTCTGGAAGGGAAAGGCTGGGTCTGGCTACCACAGGACCCTCCAGACACTTGAGGGTGTAGAACATAGTAGGACCTACATTATCCAGAGCAGCATAAATGCCTGAGAGCATGTGTCATGGGATGACATCCTGCCATTTCTACATGGCATCCCAGTGCTGTGCTTTCTGGGTATACTAGAGCAGGACACAGGAGGAAGGACACTACCTTCTCTCCAGGACAGTCAAGGGGCATTTCTGCCATTGTTCCTTCTTGAATCTTCCCACCTAGCTCCAACGCCCTGAATCCAAAGTCCTACTGTTTTCAAAAAGAAAAAAAGAAAAAAATCATTTTATATGTAAATAAGAGAATCTCCCAGCTTATCTCAGCTATGTGGGAGGTACCAGGAAGCTGTAAGCCTTGAGTGGCAACTCTAGGTGCTTACTATACTTCCCTTCACTCACCCTCAATGACAGACTTTGTGCTTCTTGAGCAAGCAGTGGTCCTAGGGATCCCAGTGTAGCCAGATGGCACAGATGGGGTGGTGGCACGTGACAATGCCCTGCTCTGGATAGGAAATGGATGCTGGGGGAGGGGAGGTGTCTGACTGGAGGACACCATGTGAGGACAGGCAACCAGAAAGCTGCTTTGTGTTCCCATGGAGTTTGCATCCACTGGTTCCAGCACCAGAACTTGCCAAGTCCTGCCATGCAGAAGGAACAGGGTAACACAGTTCCTGCCCTGGGAGCAAAGCTAGCAGCGAGTGAGCCTCCACAAGTGTTGACAGTTTCTAGGTGTGAGGCTTGTTTGCATAATAATGTACATAATTTTCTTTATGTTGTTCCTTCTTTGGGAATGTTCTTCCTGCCAAGGTTAATAACCCCATGATAATTAGAAGCAGCACGAGTCTGGGAGGTGAGGGTGTTCTAATATCCTCAGCAAAAATGGTAAATGCTGTGACCGTCACTACAGCCCTTAAGGCTGTGGGGAAGAACCCTGAAAACATGAGTATAAGAATGTATAATTTCTCAATTATGCAAATATAAGGATGCAATATGAATTATCTGAGGGGTTTCACGGACCTAAAAGAACAGAGGCAGCTGCACTATGAGCCAGCATGTCAGAAAGATACTAAGGAAGATGATAAAGAGATTTAGGGAGTGGGGATAGCAGGGCAAGATGCCACCTGGCTACACTTATTGTTTGTGCTTACAAAAGCAGGAAGATTCCTGAGTTCAAGGTCAGCCTGAAACAGAACTAGTTTAGGCCCAGACTTGGTGGGAATAGTGACCTCAGAGCTGTATCCCACTCAGCTAGCTTATTGTCTGTGCTTACAAAAGCAGTCAGGTCTCTGAATTCATTTGCTATGTTAAGAAAATGTACTTGCTGTCTTTTCTAAGAATCCAGGGACTACAGTCATAAAATGCTGATTCCTGGGATAATCAAAAGGGAACCTGGGGTAGATGATTGAATTGATATGCAAATAAACGACTGGGCTTTGGTTTGTAAGAGCTGAGCTGTCTGGAGATCTCTGGAGAGCCACCACAAGTAGAACACAGAGCTCTCAGCTTGTACCCATGACTGACTTTGAGTCATTTCTTTCACCACTTCCAAACACCCCTTCTTCAGGAAATTCTCTCCAAGCTGAGGCTCCTCCTTGGCAAAAACTCAGAGCCTTCTAGACTGCCTTTGACAGAAGCTATATTCACTAAGGCCAAAAACTAAGTCCCTCCACACAGTATTGGATATTGGGATACTTGTTTCTTCAAAGTGGTCATTGAGATAACTCTAGGAGAGTTGGAAGGCAGGAGGATATTTGAGGCTAAGGATGATAGGATTTATGATTGTAATCTAATTTCTGCACCCCATAGCTATGTTAGTGGAAGCAGAAATATCCCTAAAAAGACTGGTCTTTTGTAATAGTCAAATGCACATTAAGAAACTGCATGGGTATATTGAATGTGGCATAGCCATGTATTGGAATATTACTCAGGGTTGAAAAGGGAGGTAATGATACATGCTATAATGTGCTTTTAAAGGCCAGGTTTGACTTCATACATGTAAAATGAGAAGGTAGATTGGATCCTGCAGGGGGAGAAGGAGGAAGCTGGAAGGGTAAGGGTAGCTTCTAGAGGTAAATTTGCTTTTTAGGGTAAGAACAATGTAATGGAACTAGAGGTAATGGTTATCCAAGTGGCACTGTGTCACATGCTTTGAATAATTGATGGTTGATTTTTGTCATGTAAAGTTTAGCAGGGTTTGGTCTTTGGTTTGGTTTTAGTTTATTTTTTTGAGACCAAGTTTCTCTGTGTAGCCCTGGCTGTCCTGAAACTCACTCTGTAGACCAGGCTGGCCTCAAACTCTGAAATTCACCCTGCCTCTGCTGGGATTAAAGGTGTGTGTGCACCACTACCACTACCACCTGGCTAGTTTGGCAGTTTTTATAAAAAACTTGGTCCCTTTACTACCTGAGTTCAACTGAGTTCAGAGACTCATCCACCCACCGTGACTTATAACAACTTCCTAAAGGGTATTTGGTCTGAGGCCCACTCAGCACTCACCATCAGCTCCCTGAATCAGCTTCCTCAGCTGCTCAGAGCCAATCACTGTGCCTGACACTGGCTGAAAGATAGCATCAATGAAGAAAGGAGAAAGAGGGCTAAGTGTCTTACAGTGAAGGCCTCCTACTGCTGTCACCCAGTGTGGGCCCTGGTAGGTCAATCTCACTCCAGTGGATGGCCCCACACCCATGAGTATATGGACAACTCACACCCATGAGTATATGGAAAGCTCACACCCGTGAGTATATGGGCAGCTCACACCCGTGAGTATATGGGCAGTTCACACCCATGAGTATATGGGCAGTTCACACCCATGAGTATATGAACAGCTCATACCTTTGAGTATATGAACAGCTCATACCTATGTGTATATGGACAGCCCAAACAAGACTGATGGGTTATTAAGAAAATAAAAAGGAGGGATTAAAATTGGGAGAGGTGGGGAATGGGGGCAATTTGAGAGGAGTTAGAGAGAGCAGTAGGGTTGTCTATGATAAAATATATTGTATGCATGTGACATTGTCAAAGGATTAATAAAAAAATTATGTGAAAGAAAGGACTTCCTTTCAAGGCATCAGTTCTTCCTGAACCCAGAGCAGAGGGGGAAAGGAAGGTGAAAGGCATCCCATACAGTCCCTCCTCCACTGAATTTTAAGGGCACATCTGGGTGGGGCCAGATAGTGTCAACTGGACACTGTATTTATACCTCCAGAATATGTGACTTGTTCCAACCCTACCCCCAGAGGCCTCAGAGGGTGAGGATACAACCTGAAGCCTCCTGGAAGAAGGACATTGGGAATGTTTGTGAGGGCTTATCTTAATTGTATTAATTTACGTGGGAAGATCCACGTAGGCAGTGCCATACCCTGAGTTTGGCATCCTAGACTGGATGAAAGGAGTGAGCAGGCTGAGCCCAACCGTGCGTGCTCTAGTTCATGGCTCTCTGCTCATGACTACAGATGACTAAGCTGCTTCAGCTTCCTGCCTTGACTTCCCCACAGTGAGAGCTGTAGCCTGGAACTGTGAGGCAAAGAACCCTTCTTCTTTAAGCTGTGTTTGTCAGGATACCTCGTCACACCAACAGGAAACAAAGCTATGGCAGACTTGGAATGCAATGGCTGGTTGGTGTCTGTGTAAGAGAAAGAAAGGAGCTGGACCTGTCGACGCATGCCTGGAACCGTGGCCTCAGTAAGCTGGAACAGGCAAGGAGGTCAGTCTGGCTACATAGCAATGACATGTCTCAAAATCCACTGAGAAGAAGGTAGGAGAGGGAGTCTGGAGGATAGGTACAGCCCATTAGGTTGTGTAAGGACAATGCAGACAGACTAAGGAAGGAGGCAGCTGCAAGCCAAGGAACACACGGCTATACTGGGCAGAAGGGCACCCCTCCTTCAAGCCTGCAGAAGAGCCACCCTCACTCTGCTCTTCAGAACTGCAAGACAAGACAGGCCACTGTTTGCAGCCACCGGCATGGTGGGACTTCTGTGCTGGCCCTGGGGTGTAATCCACCTATCTGACACATACCCTGTCTCTCTGCTCTCTAGAAGGTAAGGCCACCAGCCCTCCGCTTCCAGACAGCACACAGTGGGCGATCTATAAATAGCTGTCAGCTGGAATATGATGCCATGGTGAAGCACAGAGGCTGCTGGGAGGAGACTAGGTAGGGCCGCTTCCAAGATTAAAAGCTCTCGTGTGGATACAGAGAGTGGGACAGTCAACACCGAAAGCACTGGGACCCCAGATGTCAGGAGTGGGGTCACCAGGGATATATCAGCAGGGGCTCACCACTTGAGCATCATGCCCTTGCTTGGAGACACCCTTGGGTGTCATAGCCCGTAGGGTGGGCTGAGTACTGGCCCCTCCTATATAGAACCCGTAAGAACATAGCTGTGTCCTACAGAGCCTAAGACAGCTCTAAACAACAGTGGGACATCCGAGTCCAAATGCGGACCGCGCTGGCTCGGAGAAGAAGAAAGGCAGCTGCAAAAGCAAGGCACGAACAAATGTCGACGACATAACAGGAAAGCGGACCGTGCCTGTGCACATTTCTGTGTTCCCAAAGGCAAAGGCCAACCCAAGCCACTGGCTTCCGTGTTGACAGCTCACAAAGGTTCCCTTCTATCCAGACATTGGGACATTTGATATCTGCTTCTTTGGGGTCTATTTGGGCCTATGTCCACCTCTAGGTAGAGAGGGAGCAGGGACAAGTCCTTCATAGTGTGATGTCACCGCCCTCTGCAGGGTACCACTACCCCTCCTCCAGTAGCAGCAGAAGCAGGGTCTCCTTGCAAATAACCTCTCTTTGCTGAGCCCTGAGCCCCTGGCAGAGCCTCCAACAGGGAACTTGATAGCAGCTTTACTGGACTTGGATCAAAAAACCCAGGTGGGAGGACATAGGCATCAGGGACTCCAGACTTGGGGTCATGTCAGGAAACCTTCCCTCCCCCTTCCCACTAAGGGGCTCCAGTCATGTCCTCTCTCTAAGCCACTTCTAACACAGCAGAGCAGACAAGCAGCGAGGAAGACACAGAGGGAAAGTGATCAGTTTCCCAGAAGAGGGAAAGAGTGTGTCATGGAAGTCTCCTTCCCTCGGTCCAGCACAGAGAGCATAGGTGTAGGGCACGACAATGCCCTGATCCTCTGAGCCAGGAATCCCGGCACCGTGGGGCATGTCTGAGCTCCGAAGAGGTTGAGGACTGTGTCTCAAAAACAGCAACAACCAAGAACATAGCACAGGCGCACAAGTGTCCCGTAAGCCTGGGACGGGGTGCTGTGCCTCAGCCCACAGAGGAAGGGTGTCCCTGATAGAAAGATGGGACATCTGTCCCCATGCCTGGAGGATGGGTGACAGGCTCCCCCGCAGACATCTGCCTGTGGAGGAAGGGGCTGCAGGCTGGTTGCTGCCTGCAGACAGTAATGGGGGGAGGATAACTATTTTTATAGCAAGCAAACAAACAAACTGTTTTGTTCTAAGAAGCCAAAAACCAAAAAAAGAAAGAAAGAAAGAAGGAAAGAAAGAAAGGAAGGAAGGAAGGAAGGAAGGAAGGAAGAAAGAAAGAAAGAAAGAAAGAAAGAAAGAAAGAAAGAAAGAAAAGAAAGAAAGAAAGAAAGACAGACATGAGAATCTGCTTGTGCTAGCTACCGGGAGGGTATTAAAAACTCACCCAGAGGCAACGTGCCAGGCACGCTACAGTCAGGCTTTTACCCATTACCCAAGACAGCTGGGAGCAAGGCTGGCCCTGCCCTCGGCCACCAGCCTGGCTGGGCACAGCGATGCCCTGTGAACAAATGATCCCTTCCTCTTTGCAGAAGCCTGGTGAAATCAGATGACCATGGTCCTGGACCAAGAGCTGGAGGACCTGCCAGTGGATGAGAAGGACCCAGGGCGTGGCTCCAGCTCTGAGCCCATTCCTACCTGCCATGGGCTTGAGAGGTGAGGTAATCATGAATTCTGGCTTCCTGGGATTAGAAGTCAAGGACTAAAAGCCCTGGCTTGCTTCCCCACCCCACCCCACCCCGATTTCTCTCTCCACCTCCCCCAGCCTTCTGAGGTCTCGGGCCCCTCAACCCTGGCTTCCTAGGCGCCTCCCTTGCCCTGCATGGGGCTGGCATTTTGCATTCTGTTCAGCTCTCCCTTTGTTCACGGCACACAGAAACCCAGCCTGCTAGTCAGAGCGGAGCGCCATCCCATAATAAACAGCATGAACTATTTATAACCCTGAAAGCATCTTTATTATTATTTTTCTTCCCTCCAGAACAATCTCACACAATCCTGTTAAGCATACACCACCAAGGAATGGCGGGCCTCGGGACGGGGCTGTTTCCCTCCCGGCCCTGCCCAGCCGAGCAGATGGCGGCGTGGGCGGTAGGTACCAGCCTCCTGGCAATCCGAACATCTGTTCCCGTTAGAAAACGCTAATTGCCATCAATCAGGACAGCACCTACCCACATTTACATGCAAGCGCACATGCAAAAAAAAAAATCTAAATTTCTCCCAGCGATGTACTGCTTGCATGTTAACTAGCCAGAGTACCCTGAAGGCAGCTGGGCCAAAGGCTGCCACCATGGCTGCCAGCCTTACAGTCCCTACCCAGACTCCAACCAGGGTAACGATAATGGAGTAGGTAGTCCGGTTACAAGCCCCGTGGATTCTCATCTGCCGGTCCAGGGTAGACACGGAGCCATTGACTCCCAGCAGTACATTCCCACCTGTGCAAGGAGCCTCCCTGGCCTGGTTGTTACTCTGAGTGCCCACTCCAGGTAGCTTTCCAACTGGATCCAGCTTCTGCCCCATAGGAAGTGAAGGGCCTGGGCTCTCTGCCATAATTCCCAGGACTGACCTGACCTGATGTTTCCACCCAGAGGCCTGGTCTGGAGACACATTGGTGTTCCAGAGATATCAACTGTTCCCATGGTTGCTGAGACTCTAAGCAGTGGGGTCACAACCCAGGGCCAGCCTTCCCTGGCTAGTGTTTTCTACCTGGCTCTTGTGACTACCGTTATCCTCTGGTCTCCAGCTAGGGCTTGGACAATCTATCTCATTCTTCCCTGGACACTGACTGGTAATCACGAGGCTTCCCTAGCCCCTGGTGATGTGAGTTTGTCCTGAAAGCCAGGGACAGCCATGGGGCTGCATAATCAATTCATCCCCTCACAGACTGTGGTGGAGAGGAGAAGGGGTGGTAGGCATTCACGCTCACCCCTGAGGAGAGGAGATCAGAGCCTCTCCCTCCACCGGCACCTGGAGGGTCACCTCAGCTCCCAATCAACCCTCGGCCCGAGGATGTGATCTGAACCTCAGAGATTGTTCTATTACATAACGGGAAGCCACAAGTCTCCTCACCCCATCTCTCCAAAGGAAAGTGATTTTGTTAATTTTTCTCGCAGGTGCCAGGCGCTGTTGCCAACCTCGGTTGCTATGTGGCCTGGTGACTGGCTGTAGGGTAAACTCTTGAGATTGGAAAAAAGGTTTCAATGGAGAAACACAGTGCTCCCCTCACCTGACATGAGGGCCACAATCAGGGAGAAAGACCTCCTAGGACCAGACTTGGCAGATGATGCCATAGTGGGGGCCAGATGCCTCAGTGACTCACAGGGTGTTTCAATGGTGGCCTTGCTGTGAACATAGCACACTGCTGTCCTTGTGCACACATGGGCCACATGGTGCACAGGACGGTGAGTATCTGTGTAAACAGACTGATGGGCTGGGCTAGGAGGAGGGGAAGAGTGGGAAAGCCCACTCATCTTTGTCAGCTGTCTCTTCTAAGAGGAGATCATTCTTGGACCAACAAAGTGCACATGGATGTTGGAGATGTGAGAGCTCTAACCACGTACCTACTATCTGTCTCTCCGCCATCTTCCCACCAGCTGTCTGCCATGCATGCCAGCAGCAGTGTGCTGTCTGTGGTCAACAAGCCTGTCCCATCCCCCGCTCAGCCTCAGGCCCTATCCCGGCAGGCATCCACACTCAGTGGGACCTGGTCCACTGGTTTCTTGCCAGATTCTGGCAACCAGGGCCTGTTTCCCCTAATCCACTTTAACAACGATTCTTATGACTGTAGTTCAAAAGTCAATGCTTTTCTCTAGCAAGGGTAGAGTCTTTGAGCAGGGTCTCTAGGATTCTGTCTTTCTCCTTTCCTCTCTTCCCTCCCCTCCTCTTCTTTCTTTCCTTCCTCCTCTTCCTCGTCTACTCATGTCTCAGCCTCAGTTTCCCTGCCAATCCCCAGCACGGTCATCTTCCCCACCCAGGTTCCTGATGTGAGAACCTGGAGGTTGGTCTACCCTGTAACATCAGGATAGAATGATGGACCTCCTCCCTGGCTTTCATTTCCCTCTCTGCCATCCCACCTTCGCTGTCTTGTTGTCTGAGTCTGGAGAACTGAAGGAGGCCCCAGTGAAGCATGAGAGACTCCAGCACTAGGAAGCACGAACCTGATTCTTTGACTTCCTCAGCCTGAGCCCCGTAATAGCTAAGATGAAGAGGGGGTAACGTTTTAAATATAAACTCCACAATAATGATACAAATCAATGGCTTCCAGGCAGATAGATAGAAGGATAGACAAATAGATGCATGTTTGCAGTCATGGGTAAGTGATATATGGATGAGAAAATAGTGGGGAGACATAATAGGTATGTGGTTAGATGCAGGGGTAAACAGAGGGGATGCTGGGTAAATAAATAAATGCATCAACATGGAAAACAGACACATAGCTAAATGGACAGACAGAAAGATAACAGATACATGGACAGATCAATTATGTGTGTGTGTGTGTGTGTGTGTGTGTATATATATATATATATATATATATACAAGTGGCTGGATATGTATATCCAGGTTCTCACATCAGGAACTTGGGTGGGGAAGATGACCGTGCTGGGGATTGGCAGGGAAACTGAGGCTGAGACATGAGTCAGTCAGATAATGGGTAGGTAGTTGGGTGGATGGATGGATGGATGGATGAATGGATGAGTGGATAGATAGGTGGATAGGTAGATGGATGGATGGGCGGATGGATGGGTTGATGGATTGATGGATTGGTAGATGGATGGGTGGATGGCTGGGTGGGTGAATGGATGAGTAGATGGATAGGTAGATGGGTGGATGGATGGGTGGGTGGATGAATGGATGAATGGATAGGTGAGTGGATGGGTAGGAAAGTGAATAGATATATAGATGTATGGATAATAACTGAATGGAGAGATAAATGATTGGATGAAGCAGAGGCAAAAAGATAAAAGATGGATGAAGATCCATAAAAGAAAACACTCCTTTTCCTCATGTCTACTTTATAGTTCACTTCAGAGGAAGTGGTCTGGAACTTAGGGCCAACATGGCTGGTGGACCAAAGGTTCAAGCTCATATTAACCTTATTAGGCACAAGGCACCTAACACTTGTGCTAGGTTGGCCCTAGTCCAGGATGGTGCCCCTCCTGTTTTCTGCAGCCCCAGGGACAATCTCTAACCTGAGGGCTGATGTGCTTGGGAACAGTGTTCCCTCACCACGTAAGTCACCTCATCCTGCCCAGTGGTCTGGCCAGGACTGTTGCACCCTGGCCAGGCCTCACTCTTCTGCCTCGGTGTCCTATAACAGACTCCTAGCCTTGCTCTCGGAGCTTCTGACAGGAAAAGGATTAGGGTGGGGGTGGGGCTAGGATCAGAATTAGGACTAAGTTAGTGTTGTGATCAGGTTAGGGTTAAGGTCTCCTTTAGGTGAAGATTGAGTTAAGGTTGGGCTATGATTAGGCTTATGGTTAGGTTAGCACTAGTAGCTCATGGTTAGGGTTAGTTTATTGGGTTAGGTTAAATTAGGTTAGGGTTGGATTAGGGTTAGAGCTATGGGTAGGACTAGGATCTTGTTAGGATCACACTAGGGTTAGAGTTAAGGTTCAGGGTTATAGTTGATCTCCAGTTAGGTTAATCCTAGGTTGAAGTTGGATTGTGTTTACTATTCAGATTAGGTTACATTACAGTTAGAATTAGAGTTTGGGTTACTGTGCTAGGTTAGGGTTAGAGGGTAGGGTTAGGGTCAAGGTAGGATTAGATTAGGATTTGAGCTAAATTAATGTTAGGGTTAGGATTAATTCTAGGTTATGGTTAGAGTTTAGTGGTATGGTTAGGTTTGGGTTAGTTTTGGTGTTAGAGTTACATCAGGGTTGTTTTAGGACTATTTTATGTTGAGTATAGAATTAGGTTAGGCTACATCTCTGGTTAGGATAGGGTTTCCTATGGTGTTAGTGTTTTGCATAGAAATAGGTTCTGCTCACATTTAGAGCTATGTTAGAATAGAATTTCCATAGGACTGGGGTCTGGATATGGTTAAACTATGCTAGAGTTAGAATTATACATACATCTAGGCTCTGGTTATGGTTAGAGTTAGGTTAAGATTATGGCTATGGGTTGACTATGGCTTGGTAAGACTTAGTGCTAGTTATATTGACCTAGGATTAGTTTTAGTGTTGCTGTTTGTTTGTGTTTAGCCTCTCTCTCTCTCTCTCTCTCTCTCTCTCTCTCTCTCTCTCTCTCTCTCCATCCCTCCCCTCCCCCTCCCCTCTAGCTCCTCTCTCTCTCTCTGTCTCTCACTCTCCCTTCCCCTCCCTCTCCCCTCACCTTCTCCCTCCTCCTGTCCCTCTCCCTCTCCCTCTCTGTGTCTTCCTTTCCCTCCCCCTTCCCCTTCTCTGTCTTTGTCTCTCCCTGTCCCTCTACCTCCCCCTCTCTGTGTCTTCCTTTCCCTCCCCCTTCCCCTTCTCTGTCTTTGTCTCTCCCTCCCCCTCTCCCTCCCCCTCTCTTTTCCCCTCATCTCCCCTCTCTCTGTTTCTGTCTCCCCTCTCCCTCTCCCTCTCCCTCTCCCTCCTCTCCCTCTCCCTCTCCTCCCTCTCCCTCTCCCTCTCCCTCTCCCTCTCCCTCTCCCTCTCCTCTCCCCTCCTCTCCCTCTCCCTCTCCCTCTCCCTCTCCTCTCCCTCTCCCTCTCCTCTCCCTCTCCCTCTCCCTCTCCCTCTCCCTCTCCCTCTCCCTCTCTCTTTCCTTACTCATTGCCTGATTGCTCACTGTTCTCTTGATGCCCTGTAAGCTGTGTTGATCTTACTGCCTAGGTCTCTCTCAGCTCCTCTGTAAGTAGCTGAACCTCATTTCTGAAACATTGTCTCCATGTCTGAGTGTTTCCTTCTCCACTTGGACCAGGTGTTCTGAGCCAGTGCCAGTGTATCCAGGACCTATGATTAAATATGAATGGAGTCTGGTGGGTGGCCTGGTGTAGGGGGGGAACGGGTCTCCCTTCCTCCTCCAGATTCCACAGCCCTTGCCCTTGCATGACCTCATGCTTTCTGCATACTTGGAGTACTAACTGAGCCCAGCATGGGGGTTCCCACATATCTATGTTCTACAGACCATAGACTTCACAGAGAACTGTACTTGGCCCATCCTGCATCACCCTAACACTTAGCCCACACTCACAGGAAGATAGCTGAAAGGCTCCGTGAAACTGCAAGTGGCAAGCTCTGTTTTCATCTCACCCCGTTCCCATGGATTCCTTCCTCATCCATGCACCTCCGTGGATTCCAAGCTGTATCCTTGCCCTACTGGGTAAGGGGTGAGCAATGAGACTCATACCAGCAGATACCACAGCTGGTGGGTGAGGTAGGCTTGGAGTGCCTGTGTTCATGTGACTGCTATTCTCTATGGGACTTCTGTAAAATGTCACAGTATCGTATATATCCTGGTAAAATGTCATGTGGAGATAGTATTTACATTCTTCCAGTCTAGGCCACTCTTCGACACATAATTCACATAGCAACCTCCCATGCAGCCCTACCAAGGGCTTCTCAAACTGAGGTCCCATTTCTTCTCCCATCCTTGGCCTTCAAGGCAGTGAGGAGGCAGATCACCCACAGGCTAAGAATTGCATTAGTCTAGAGCATTGACTCTAGTCGAATATTTGTGAGAGAATGCTGTAACATTACAGCCAGCGAAGGCACACCATGGCTTCCGTGTAAGATGTGCATGTGTCTTTAAGATAACAAATAAGACATCAAGGAAATGCCATGCTTCCTTCGGCCCCCTTCTGGAAGCAGATGCCCACTTACCCAGGGGTAGGGCTTTAATATCCCCTCTCTTTGGGAGCCTTCAGTGGGAAAATGCACACCTCCAGCATGGTGCCACGTGCCTCTCCATCATCCAAGACAAGCCATTTAATCTCCTCTCCCCTGCGCGCTACCCATCACGTGCAGCATGTTTCAGCTCTGAGAGGCACCTACGTGCTCACCACAAAATCACATCAACCACTTCTGTTATACTCCATAAAGGGGGGGGGGGGAATGCAGCAGAACTGAGATCTCAGCTTGTGCCAGCAAAAGTCCTAGGCATCGAGGCAAACAAAGTGAAGAGAGCCTCGAGTCCTAGGATGCCCCCATGATACTTCCCAGGAAGGAGGAAGTGTCACCTGGGAACAGGGCTTCCCGGGACGGCTCAAAGAATAAAGCCAGGATGGCGGCTGATGTCTGCAAACCCAGCACTCAGGAGACTGAGACAGGAGGATTGCCAGGAGTTCAAGTCCAGCTTGGGCTACAGAGTGAGAGCCTTCCTCCATGATAACAAGGTATAAAACAATATAGCTACAGAGGCACAATAGCGTCCTTTCAAAGATGATCTTCAGAAGGGCCATCACAGAGACCTACCGTACACACGCAGCTACATTCAGAGAAGCAGAAACCAGCACCATGATAGACCAAAGGACTGAGGCAAAGGAAGAGGGAGTCAGGACCAGGCAGCTCGATCACACTAAAAGGTCACCGAGTGCCAGCTGTGGCCACCTTCCCACTCCCATGGGCAGCATAGGACAAAGAGCCAAGAGAACTTGTCATCTATCCCAGGTGTCTAACCCCAAAGCACACATGTGTGGGGCAAGTGGACCATGCCACCAGACAGAAGATCTGGTAATCTTGAGTGAGCCCAAACCCTTCGAAACTCAGAATTGAGTATGGTAGACATGAGGCTCGCTTCCTGCCAAACTCTACCTGCTCTGGAACACACGACCATGACACCTCACTGCAAGCACCATGGCAGTCACATAGGGAAGACACCTCAAGCCCTTCCCCATGCAAACAGAGCATCACTACCATCTCAAACTGAGCCAACGGGAAGCAGCTACCCCTGGATCCCACCCTACTCCTCAATATTTACAAAGTCCCTATACACACGGAATAAGGTATACAAGTTACTTCACTGAGAATCATCCAAGGACAACTGTCTTACTGAGCTGTAACACTTTAGGGAAGAGTTTTCTCTTCCAAAGCATTCAATGCTGAACCTTGAACCGGGCTCATGCCCTTGCTGTCCCTGTCTGCAGTGCCACCATCACTGGCAGCTACGGCCCTTATCGCTGGCATTGGTGCTGCCATGGCAGTAGGCAAGACCTGGGACCCTGGCTACCTGCCTATATGGGCTTCCCTTCTGAGAGCTGTGACATTTTGTCCATTTCCAACCAGACAGAGACCCACAGAATCCTCGGTTCCATGGAGGACGACACACATGAGCCTGCTGGACTCACCCACGCATGCCGCAGTAGCAATTCGGAAAAGGGATATCTTTTAAGGCCATGTGTGGTGATACACACCTATAACCCCTGTCCAGGTGTGGTGGTGCATGCCTATAAACCCGTACTTGGGGTTGGACAAGCTGCAGCCAGCCTGGGCTACAGGGCAAAACTTGACAAAAATGAAGCCTGCATGTTAGATATTGAAATAATAGAAGACTCATTATTAGTTGTAAAAAAAAAAAAAAAATACAGCAGCGAATTCTCATATACCTGCCTGAGATAAACTAAATTACGTTTAAAATTCATATTCTAAGCCAAGTGTGGTGGTGCATGTCTTTAGTGTCAGCACTGAGGAGCTAAAAGCAGGCTATCTTTGAATGTTTGAGGCCAGCCTACAGAGTGAGTTTCAGGCCAGCCAGGGCTACACACTGAGACTATGTCTCAAAAAATGTCAATATACTAAAGTCCTCACCCTCAGTGTTTAGCTGGTGTATTTGGAGACAGCCTGTGAGAGCTGAAGAGGCTGAGATTCAGCACCGTGTGGGTCCTGCTCCAATCTGACCACAATTCCCAAGAGATGAGAACAGACAGAAACAGGAGGAAGAGCCTGTGAAGTCAGAGAACATGGCTTCCACAGCCCGAGGGGAGATGGAGACCGTGGCTTCCACAGCCCGAAGGGAGACAGAGAACGTGGCTTCCATAGCCCAAGGGGAGACAGAGAACATGGCTTTCACAGCCTGAGGGGAGGTGGAGACCATGACTCCACAGCCCGAGGGGAGGTAGAGAACATGGCTTCCACAGCCTGAGGGGAGACAGAGAACATGGCTTCCACAGCCTGAGGGGAGGTGGAGAACATGGCTTCCACAGCCCGAGGGGAGGTAGAGAACATGGCTTCCACAGCCCGAGGGGAGACAGAGAACATGGCTTCCACAGCCCGAGGGGAGGTAGAGAACATGGCTTCCACAGCCCGAAGGGAGACAGAGAACGTGGCTTCCATAGCCCAAGGGGAGACAGAGAACATGGCTTCCACAGCCTGAGGGGAGGTGGAGACCATGACTCCACAGCCCGAGGGGAGGTAGAGAACATGGCTTCCACAGCCCGAGGGGAGACAGAGAACATGGCTTCCACAGCCTGAGGGGAGGTGGAGAACATGGCTTCCACAGCCCGAGGGGAGGTAGAGAACATGGCTTCCACAGCCCGAGGGGAGACAGAGAACATGGCTTCCACAGCCTGAGGGAGGTGGAGAACATGGCTTCCACAGCCCGAGGGGAGGTAGAGAACATGGCTTCCACAGCCCGAGGGGAGACAGAGAACATGGCTTCCACAGCCTGAGGAAAGGTGGAGAACATGACTCCACAGCCCAAAGCAAGCTTGGACCCCAACCCTGCTAACACCTTAATCTCAAGCTCTAAACTGCAAGGAAGTGAATTTGTGGGGCCTGTGTAGGCTACTTGGCTCCAGGAGCTGTAGCTGATTCAAGGCTTTCCCATAATGCTAAGCACTCTACGACCCCCAACCAGACCACTATGTGGGACACACCAGTAGCAACCAAATACCAGCTTTGTGAGCCCTTTCAGATCCTCTGCAGTTGTGGTTTTAATTCCCGCAGGCAAGGCTAATTTCTTATTAAATTCCACAGAGTTAAGAGTCCACTTTCAGTATGTTGTAAAAGAATATAGATGTTGACTGCTCTGTTAGTTAGACTGTGTGACTGACCCTATCACCACCACCACTACCACTATCATCACCATCACCACCACCATCACAAACACCATAGACCATGTGTTGGGAGCTTGGTCCCCAGTGAGGCAATGTTGTGAGGTGGTGAGCTCTTTAAGAGGTGGGTCTTTTTGAGAAATCCTTAGGTCATTGGGGTCCTGACCTTGGAAAAGATTGGGGGTAGCTCTGTTAGGACCCTGATTCACATCTTGTAAGTGTGAGCTATTGTACAGGATCCCTCTCCCCTCTGACTTCCTGTCTGGACATGTGACTTGTCCCTCCTGTGCATACATCTGCCACTGTGATATCCGCCAGGTCTTCTTCAGAGCTGAGCTGGTGCCAGTACCATACCCTTAAACCTCTAGTACTAGATGAATATCTTGACTTCATAAAGTTGTCCAGTCTCGGATATTCATCTACAGAAATAGCAAATGGATTAGTGCAGTGTTCTCAAGTGCGGTATTCAATCCCGGGACCAGTAGCCATGGCTCACAGGGCCTGTGTGCGGAGGGGTGTTGATCTGAGCCATCCAGCATTGCACGCTCTGAGTGTCAGTGCTGGAGATCTGAGGTGGGGTTTGATTCTGGATGTTCCAGTGCTCACATTTTCCCATGGTTCTGTTTCCTCACAGTCGTGATGTCTAACACACAATGACACCCGCATCCCTCGGAATGACAAACATTCCAGACAAGATGGCTGTACTCCACCAGCAGGTCACCTTGAGGAATCCCCAAGCCTTCTGCACTGTTTGAGGGGCTCTGGGCACAGGAGTTCCCTTTGTGGCATGCCAGGAGCATCCTATTTGAATTTCGCTGAACTTGGGTTCAGCTTAGATTGCTCTCAGGTCCTGCCAGGGTGGTTACATCATGATTGACACCCAGTGATAACAACAGGAGGCCATGTCCTGCAAGCTTCCAGCTATAACTCAGCAGCATCCAATGGTGTAAGGTCAAGGATGGAGCTGCTGTCCCAGCAGAGGACAGGGTGACTGTCCCTCTCTTTTGTTTCTTCTTCTACGACACACATGCAGGAGCACACACATACATGGATGTGTACACATACATATACACACAACATATGCATTTGTATACATAATACATACAAACACACACCCACAACATATTGTCATTACACACACACACACTCAAGTCAAGCTTGTGCTGTCCCTTCCTCTGTGTTCTCTCTTCCTTGGGCATGCGCCAGCCCCTCCTCTTCTGAACACAGGTGCCTTTGCAAGCTCCAGCCCTGAAACACTTGCAAACCATAACAAACCACTTTCTCCCAGTTGGTACAAGCTCCACTGATGATCACTCTCCAAGTGGAATCATGGCCGTCCCTCTAACGCTATGCTGTGTCTGTGCAAAAGGACAGGATGGAGACATGGGGACCTCAGCTTGGTTCCCGTCTGAGAGTCACACCAGCGACTCTCAGACGACACCAATAGGAGAGCCTCATGGCTTCCCATGCTGAGCCATCTGACCCTGGAATCATAGGATGTAGACAGACCCACAAAGAACCACTCCTATTTCTCTGTCCAGGGTGTGCCTTTTAGGTCAACAACTTCTGCCTATAATTGCGGTGTGTCAGGGCTGTCCAGACCCAGAGTGCTGTTCTGTGTTGACTCTATCCTGATGGACCAAGATAGTTGCTCCTGCCTTCTGTAGACAGTGGCTCTCCCTGAAGATGGCCCTTGTCCTCAGGTAGTTCATCATCTCAAGAGAAATTGGGACACATAGGCACAGAGAGGAATGAGACCAGTGTCGCTAAGGATGCTTGACTCTCCTGTGACTCCAACATGTAAACCTGGATGCAGCTCGGGGCTTCTACTCCTCTGATCGCCTCTGTCCCCTCTCCCAGTGACATTTATTCTGTCTCCTAAAGCCTTCATGGGCCATCCATAGATTCCTCTGCTATCTACCTCTTGGTCCCAGAGTTTCCACTTCTCCCAACCTCTACCTCTGGCCTCTGTGTCTGCCAGGCCTGCTGCACCCCTAACTCCCAGCACTTATCTGTCCAATCAGAGACTGAAGTCCACTTCCTCCCCATCCAAGGACCCTTCCTCCCTCCCTTGCTCTGCACCCCTCCCCAACTTTCTCCAAGATGCTCTATTCAGTCCTTTGTGAGGCCTTGCCTGACAGGACCCCCGTTTCTCTTGCCTTGTATGAGAGTATGTGTTTGGAATCTGTCATGTGTATGTGTATCTCACAGGATACTGTGAGAGTTAGATTAAGGTCCAGCTACTTCACTCTTAACTGGCTCTCAAGATGGTTTCAGGCTTAAGCAGACAACTCACTGGATAAAGCGCTTCTTGTGCAGGTATGAAGGTTAGAACCTGCATCCATAGATTCCACTAAAAAGCCAGGCAGATGTGGCCGTCTCCCAGAATCCCATCCCTCAGGAGGCAGAGACAGGGGATCCTTGGAGCAAACTGGCTAGCCCACATGCATGCAAACACACAGATAAACACACATACAACTAGCAACCACATCCTAACCCCCAATCCTTGTGATAGAACACACATAAAGACAGGAACTTCATAGACACCATCCGGTTAGGAGGAGTCTGTCCTAGAGAGGGGCCTAAGACATGACAGAGTCCTTAAAGATGAAAGCAATTGGGCACACAGAGAGCACATGGGGGGGACACAACCATGTCATAGAGAGGCCAGGATGGGAGAGATGCACACACAAGCCATAAGCACTGTGGCCACCATGACGGGAGCTCATAAGGGCCCTGGGCATTGATTGCCTCTGCATCACCTACGCTGAGGTTTCTGACCTCCCAGACCGATCAAGAATAAACATCTTCTGTTTTAAACTGCCCATGCATGGGTGTGGGCTTGTATGTATGTATATCTGTATGTTTGCATGCATGTGGGTTAGCCAGCTTGATCCAGGGATCCCCTGTCTCTGCCTCGAGAGCTGGAATTCTAGGAGACTGCTGCAGCCAGAGGACAGTAAGACATGGCCTGGACACAGCCAGCCAACCTTCAGTTCGTGTGGCCACCCTGATGCTCTGGGCTCCACCACAGGGTTTACTGTCATCCTGTCCCTCCCCTCATAAGGGTTAGCAACAGCCCAGAGCCACCTTCTCCCTCCAGTGTGGAAGCCACACAAGGAGCAGCCTAATTGTTCCTAATGCTCTAACGCCCTGGCAACTAATGTGCTCTAATTGGGCAACTTAACCCTGGAGTCAAGACCTGGGGAACTCTTTGGGATCCTCTGTGACTTCTGTGACCTTTCCAGCCCCTTCCTAGCACCACTAAGGGCTCAAAGCCACCAAGGAAAAAGTATTGACCTGGTTTTCTACTTTTTAAGAAAGGTCACAGCAACTCCAACGAGTGGTTTTATCCTTCAACTAACAAATGCAAGACCAAGCAAAGGACAAAGGAGATGCTGCAGCCAGGTGGGAGATGATACCATGAATGCCACCAAGGCCTGTGACATCTGTCTAGAGGCTGGCCTGGCAGCTCCTGGAGCAGACCCAGCACCACTTGCTTAGGAAACATCCTAGAGCCTAGAACGTTCCAGACGAGGGTTCTCATGGAGAAGACGGCATCTCTGGAGCCCTCTCGCCTCCCCTGACATGCCTTGGATGTCAACTGACTGTGAGCTTCCCAGAAGTACAGGAAGAGGGCAGTGAGACCAAACATGGAGCTGGGCTAGCAGGCCTGGGAAGGAGGCATAGAGAAACCTAACTTGAAAGAAGTCCTGCAGTGGGAGGGAAGAGGAGGAGGGGGGAGGAGGGGGGAGGAGGGGAGGAGGGAAAGCTCATTCCAGTGAAGTCCCCTAATTAAACCATCCAGTACTAGGTACTAGAGGGAGCCCAGATGAGTGCAGGAGTCCTGCCCAGGAAGCCCTGTGTAGGTCCAATGCGCTCCAACTCTTCTGCCCAGCAGCAACGCAGCACAGTGGGGCAGCAGCACAGAGGGGCAGACTCTGGACAGACAGATAGGAAGGACTACATCTAAGTGGCTTCTGACATGACTGGGTAAAACCATGATCACACTCCTCCTCCCCACACTCCTCCCCACATTCCTCCCTACACTCCTCCCCCACACCAGGAGACCTCAGTAAGTGGGGCTAGGGGACAGACTAACCAACACAGATTCAGGCAGCCTGTGTACAGCTCAGCCCAAGGTGTCGGCGGCATCCCCTGTGATGGATTCTGGTTTAACAGCTTTTAAAAACAAGCAGAGGAGAGCCAGGCATGATGGATGAGTGCAGGAAGCACGCTCATTCGGAGATGATTTATGGGATGTTGCCCGTCGTGCTCATGGGACGCGGCTCGAGGGTGGGGGCCTTGGAGATGGATGTCTTCCAACGTTGAGCACTTGTATGGTGTCAGCAGCTCAACCACAGACATGCATGCTCCGCCCCAGCCTGCAGGGCCCCAGACTCGGTTGCCTACTGTTCCATATGAGGGGCACAGAAGCCCCTCGGCCCCTGAATGTGAGCAGCTCTCCCCTCTCCAAAACATCTGGAGAAGGAACAGCTGGCCACAACCTCTGGTTCCTCCGAGTAACACCCACAATGGATACAAATATGGCTGGGAGGTCCTAAGAGCTTGGGGACAGCAGAAGGGACGAGGTGAGGTGGCACGTCCCCTGTACTGGTGGGTGATAGACGGCTCCTTCCAGCATGTCAGATGGACCACTGCCCACAGACTGGCCACTACAACACCTCATTTTGCAGCAGATTGATGTCCACCCATGTTTTTCATGAAGGGTTGGAATTGGCTGCACAGTAAGATCCAAATTGGCTCCATATTGAAAGGGGTGAGCTTTTAAATAAGACTTAAGGACAAGGTCCTGCCCAAAGACAAGAAATGCAGAGGGCAGGGTCCAAGGCAAGAGAAAATCATTTCTTCTCCCATCATCCCTTGAGCAAGGACACACTGACAGTAGTAGAGATCACACTAAGTGAACTGCATGTCAAAGCCATTCCCGGAACAGTCACCCAGCTCTGTCCAGGCTGTAGGCTGCAGCAGGCTCTTCTGACCTCAAAACCAATCTTAGGAGAAGCTTTTCTCCAAAGAGTCAGGGCAGGGGATTCTCACACCTTAGAGGTGGGTTTGACATCACTAGGCATCGTTCTGCTCTCTCTCTCTCTCTCTCTCTCTCTCTCTCTCTCTCTTGTGTGTGTGTGTGTGTGTGTGTGTGTGTGTGTGTGTGTGTGTGCAGGAGTCAGCAGCCTGACATGCCTGGCCAATCATCCATGTGCCTGACCTGTCCTTCAGAGATCTGCCATCTCAGAGCTGCTGAAAAGACGTGCAGATCATCCAGGCCACATACAGATGGCTGGGACACACCTCTGTGCTATCTTCACTTTGAAGATGGGCTCCCTGTGAGTCCACCCTTCCCTTGCCTTTGCCCCACGGGAAGGATAAGACTTAGATATACAGCTGTCAGAGCTACTTTCTAAAGTCACAGGGGTCAGAATGAGAGTGTGCTAGGCAAAGTACCATGTAAAGGCACTTGGACCCTGGACATCCCAGGTCCATCCTGGGGACCTGCTGGGCCTTGTGCTTTCAGCTTTAATGACCCTCAAAAGCACCTTGCTGGGGACACTGGTTCTCTGAAGCCCAGGAAGGTGAACCTGGACCAGATGTCAGGAGCTGGGTAGAGTCAGGAGTTCCAGCATCCAGCAGCAGGACATGAGAGGTTGCCTGAGGCCAGCTGCAAGACCCAGCCCCTCTGAGGCTCTCGGGAGCCACAAGCCATGATCTCGGAGTAACAAGGGGCCGCTGAGGATCTCCCAGCTTGGACTTACCGAGCAGGGCCACCTCAGTCAGCATAGGACAAGAGTCAGCTCAAGCTTGGCCCGACATCTACCTCTGGTCCAGTCCCAGCCCAGATTGCTTGTCAAGGACAGTACTGGTCCTATAGCAGCTCTTGGCTGACCCCAGCATCAACTTGGAGCTCCCTGCCTTGATCTTCACAGAGGGCAGCCTTGTCTTCATCTCATCAGGCTTGAGCCACAGTGGAGGAAGGTCCTGACTCAGAAGTGGATTCTGTTGGCTTTAACAGATCACAACGCCCCATCCCTCAAGGCCTCTGACCACAGCCCAGGGTGTTGGGTCCATCTACACCCCTTCCACTTCCCACTCAGCCATCCAACCCTGACCCTAGCCCATCACACCCATCTTCTACCGTCTTCTACATGCGCCGTCACTTCTCTACTTTGGGCATCAGCATCACAACCCTTCTGGAAGGTTCTCTCTCACTTCCTTTCCACACCATCCTGCATGAACACCGGGTGCCTCTGTTCCCCAGCCCAGGTCAGTTCATCACACAGCATTTGTCCCCGAGGCCTTTGCATCCCTGGACATTACTTGTAACACACAGCAGCTTGTTCCCCAGCCCAGCCAACCCCCCCCCCCACATTAGCTTACAAACTCCCTGAGGACTTTTTCCTGGGCTCATCAGAGTTGCTCAGATGGAGACAATCCTCCATCTACAATGGGCAGCATCCAGTAACCCGACTACCCACTGAGAAACGTGAGGACACATTGACTGTGCCTGACCTCGCAAGTGACATCGTTCACCTACACAGCACGCTGCCCCTCTTTCCCCTCATGGCCACGTGGTCAGTCAGGACTGCAACTGTCCAACGTCAGCTTGTTGCAGACTTGGGAAAAGATCCAAACTCAAAAACCCAAACACAGTGTCTACTGAGGGCTCATTCTTTTCACACTGAAGAGATGGTCACGTGATCAAGGGATGGGCGAGCAGAGAAACGGTTCCTCAAGAAAAGGCACTTGCACCAAGCTCCCTCCTCGGAACCCATGTGATGGGATTGTTCTAGAAGTTGTCCTCTGATCTCCACACAGCTTGAAGTATTTCCTAGCTGGTGAATATGCAGATGGGCCGGGAGGATGGGGCTCCCCAACTTCCCAGGAAGAAAGCATGAAACCACAGTCCCCAGGGTCCTCACAACCCTCTCTGTGTCATATATTTTAAAACTGAGATCACATGTGTAACATTTTCTGGGGTCTACAAACTGGCCTAGGGAATTATCAAAACTCAAGAGGCCCCGAGCCCTGTAGCTAGCACAGAAAATGAACAAAGTCTTGTATCTGAAACCTCTAAGTATGACGCTGATCCTGGTGATTCCTGTCAGAACCTGTTGCTCAGCCTGAGGGACAGGGAATCACTCCATCACCTCAGGAGCAAGATGGAGGCTTACTGCTACACCCTGGCTTGAAGGCAACCTGGACGTTACATTGGAGGATCAGATTCCAGCCTTGGCCACAGATAATTTCATATTGACAACGTGACAGGAACAAACCACTCAGCCTGTCTACTTTCCTTAACAGACTGGGTTCCCCAAACCATGCTGATGAGTGTCAGGATACAGAGAACAAAGTCAAAAGTCACGCTTTCCTGGGGGCCTGGGGACTCTCTGTGACTTAATCAACTTATAGAGGCCATGAAGACGCAATGAACTGTAAACATAGACAGCGTGCACCCTGCCACTGCCCCACGACACCTTCCGGAAGCTGAAGTGGCCTTATTAGCGTGATTGTCACTTCAAACTCAGACACCAAGGAAAGAGCAGGGGAGTCTCGAGGCCTTACCTGTTGGATGCTGTCTGCTTTCCTGTAGCCGGGGGGCCCGTGGAGGACTTAGTGAGGCTTCCTCAGTATGGAGTGTGTGTGCCCAGGCAGAGTGGGATCACAAGAGAGAACTCTAAGTTCTCACAGGCAGCTTTTCAACCTGGAGGGGAGGAAAACAAACAAACAAACAAACAAACAAATAAATAAATAAATAAATACCCTGCCTTGGAAATAATCCCTCCCCTTTAATATAAAACAGACGCTGGTATGAAGCCAAAGGGAAAAGGGCAGTAGTCAAGGGGCAGCCACTAGAGATCAGTCATGTGGTCCCTCCCCATCCACTGAGCACTGCCGACCCCACCCTAGGCCATTCTGCCATCTGCCTGGGCTATTGCTCTTTCCACAGCCCCCTTCCTCTGACTCCCCAATCCCATCAATGCTTGTCTCCCACCCAGCTGTCCCCCACCTTCTCCCATGGCCCCTTTTAGTCTCAGTCCCTGTCTCCTCCTGCTTAGACACTAACTGGACACACACACACACCCTACAGACACCTTGTCCCTGTCTTATAGTAGGAGTGGTCAGATCGTGTCCCTGTTCTAGCCACAGGGTCAGTCAGCTGGAAGAGACACCCAACTGCCTTTGAGAGCTTGCGGTTCACAGGATTCAAGGTCTAAGAAAGTAAAACCAGATGACAGGCACAGAGCTAAGGTATTCGCGGGTGGTCTTGTGGTAAATCTCCCACTGCCTATAGGACTCTTGAGATCTGGAGCCTCTCCCCTGTGGCACTCCCTTATCCCTGTACCCAAAGTCACTGTATACACAGGGTAACTTCATGACACCCATAACCCACCTCATGTCCACTGGTCACTTAAGGTGTGCGCCCTCTGTCATTGCATAGCTTTCTCTCCACTCCAACCCCAGATATTCCACACATAGCACTTTTCCAGTAAAACCATCCAGGCTCAGAACACTCAACAAAAATCTTCACCATCCCACACCCGCCCTGGCCCTGCCCCCACCAAAAGCCTCAGTCCGTTTTGTTTGCTTTGACCCAGGTTGGGCGGGAGATAACTCAGCCCACCACACAGAATATCACAGAACATAGGCTGTAGGCCTGAAGCCCAAGCCATACCCCCGCTGCACCCCATGCAGCCACGTAGCCCCAGCTTTTGTAGACTTGTGAGATTGTTACTCTCGTATTCCACTCAGGCACCTCCCCCCCATGTCAGAGTGTGGCAGGGTCAGGCTAGAGAGGAGGCAGGGCTGGCTGAGAGATGGAAGAGAACAGGTAGGAGCCTACTCTCTGCAGGGCCCCAGGATCAAGGCCACAGTCTGCTACTCCTGTTATCTCGTTTGTAGGGGTGGGAACTGAGTTTTCCTCATCTCAGAAGCATAGTTATTGTGCCCCACTGTGTGCTGAGTGTACCCCCACTGTGTACTGTGTGTACAGATTGTAGTTCCATGTCCGCAGATTTGAGCTGGACGAGCTCATGGTCCAGCTGAGGAATGTGCACTGCATGTCTAACCCTGACCCCTACCTAAAGACTGGTCTATATGCATCCTCAGCCCCCTTCTCTCTGCAGCTGCAGGGAGGGCAAGTGGGGAAGTCTGAGTCCCCACGATGTCCCCTATACACATATGTGCATGTACAAACACACACACACATACACACACACACATATATGCACGCACATGTATGTGAACACAGGCTGTATCTTTAACTCCAGGAGCCTGAGGTCACTGAGGTGTGAAGGGTTATAGCTCTCCACTGTTGGCAAAGAACATGACCCCCTCACACACACACATTCTACATGGTAAGCAAAAGCCATCATATCCCAAGACTTTGTAACACTCTCAGCAACTCCTGTGAAGAAAGCCCTGCAGCAAAGCCTATGGCAGACTTTTCCCAAATCTCCCAAAGCTACACATGGTTAGGCGGGCTGGGGACACCACTAACTCTTTTATAAATTAAATATCACCTGAGAAAATGGCTTTATTTATAAGATTCCAGATGAGAAGCAGAAAGGGTCTCTCTCTCTCTCTCTCTCTCTCTCTCTCTCTCTCTCTCTCTCTCTCTCTCTCTGTGTGTGTGTGTGTGTGTGTGTGTGTGTGTGTAGCACCAGGAAGGGGTTCTTCATTCTGGATGTGGAGGCAAGAGGATCAACACACACACGCACACTCACAAGCACAAACATGCACATATGCATGTACATGCTCACACATGCTCACACACACATGCACATGCTCACACTCACACACGCAGGCACGCACACACAGGATATGGCACACAGACTAAGGACCAATGGGAGCACTTAAGATGATGCTTGATCCCAGAAAGCACAACTCACTGTGCCTCTAACCCAGAGGAAAGCACGACACAGCACGCCATATTTCAGTAGTAAAGATACAGGGATATGCAATATTCCAAGAAAATGAGCCTCCCGCCTCCTCCTCCCGTTTTTAAATGGCTCTTGCAAAACTGGCTTCACCCTTCACTCCCCTCGTGCCTTATGGATCCTGTCTCCGGGTTCATTATTCTGACGTGTGGTGGGAGTCTGACAGTGTTACTGCGGCTCCACTTCTTCTAATGCCAGCCTGTTTTAATAATACAGTGTACCTTTTGGTTTGGTGAAATGTGACATTATTCCAGGCACCCAGCGGCAATGGGAAGGGCCTTATGTAATTTATGTGTTCTCCGTGCTGTGTTTAACACTCCCAAAGCGGAGGGCTGTAATTTGGGAAGCGATTCTCCCCAAGGTCAGGGGAACAGTTTGTGGAGGGAAGACTGGGGGCTGTCTGACCTGAGCTCAGCCCGGGAGCTCAGGAGACCCAGCTATGAGACTAGACCCAGTAGCAGGAGGACTCTGCACCTTAAATCATAAATGGCTCCCCCAAAAAACAAAAAAACACCCCAGCCCAGCTATGGCCGAGTCACGAGACTTCTGAGGTTTAAGCCATTTTTAATGAAGTAGAGATGTTTGGGTCATGTCTCCCTCCCATTGCCAAAGCCACCCAGGTGTTCACCTTTCAAATTTATCCTTTTTACTTTGTGTGTGGGCAGGAGGGGACTGTGGGTGTACACATGTGTAAAGGTGTGTGCGCACGTGTGTGTGTGTGGCTGGAAGAAGTTGGCGACAGCTGTCTACCTCACCTATACTCTGGTCGTTTATCAAGCAGGCTCTCTTGCTGAACCCAGAGCCCACCAGGTAGGATAAATTGGCTGGTCAGTGAGCCCTGGGGATCTGTCTCCCTACCCAGCCAGGGCTGAGGTTACAGGCAATTACCACGGTGCCCAAGGATGCTGGGTATCTAAAACCAGCTCCTTATACTTCTATGGTAACATATCACCTAATGAACTGCCTCTCTGGTCCCCCAGGCCCTATTTTGCAATGACAGGGAGCCTGACATGGCAGTTTGGGTCTACCCTAGGCACATCAAGGGAATACTGACCACCTAGCATCCCACATGCTGACCCTTAAAGAAAGCACCACCATGAGTCCCTCCTATGCTGGGGACAAAGGAACACCACAGGGACATGCCTTACAGTAGAGACATAACAGCCAGCCGACTACCACAGTGGAAGTGGGCAAGCCTTGAAACGGAGGGATCTTCCTTTGCACCATGTCACACCTAGGGCCTGGCATAAGACAAGTGCTATATCAAGACATTTGAGCAACTGACAGAATAAAATGTCAGTGAGAGAGACAGGGAAACCACCACATGCATGGGGGAGGGTGTTCTGGCTTCCCAGATGGAACTGGTGACAGACCCCAGAGGGGTATGGGGAAGAAGGAGGAAGAGGGGAGGAGGAAGAGAAGGAGGGGGAGTAAGAGGAAGAGAGGAGAAGGAGGAAGAAGAGAAGGAGAAGGAGAGGAGAGGCAGGGCAGAGGAAGAGACAGCAGGTATCAAACGAGAAAACCACAGGGAAGTGTCTTTCTGGGAATACAGAAATGACACATCATTGGTATTGGACAAAGCAAAGACGGGGCTGTCCACGTGAAGTCAGGAATCTGAAGTCAGGAATCAGATCATAGCACCTTGAAAGCTACGCCAAGGACTTTATGAAGCCACTTGGAGAATTTTTAAGTGAGAAGCTATGCAGATTCATGTCTTAGGAGTGTATCCTGGTATCCAGGAAGACCTCATGGATATGTGAAAACAAGCCAGGAATCTCAATCAACTGCTCCAGGTGATCAGATAAGATGTGCAGGCTTGCTGAAGGGCAAGGTGGAAATCAGGCTATATGGCCAGCAGTGTCCAGAAACCAGTAGATATGAAAGTGATACAAAGGGCAGTATAAGCCACTCCATAGCCTCTCAGTAGAGGGTGACCTTAGGGTGTCAGGGAAGGTTACCTTTGGAAGAGCTCATTGTGTTCTAGAAATGTCTTCCAAATAAAACCTTCCATTTTAGTGTTCTATGGATATGAAATGAAACTCATTCCTCAGGGGAGTTCCTTAAGCTCACAAAATAAATAATTCAAGAGCTTCAGGAAGTCCCTGAAACTGAGCAGATTCACCAAGTCCCTCCCTCCCAAGCATATATAAGCAGTGTATGTCTGACAGACACTCTCACACTACCTGAACCACACAGAAAAAACAGAGTTTGGCCAATTTACCTGTAAAAGACTCAGACCATCTAAATGGCCTGAAAGAGACACTCTCCAACCTGCTGGGGTGCCTTCTGCTTGTGCAGTGTACTTCAGGTCTCCAGCTTTCCTGAGCTGTCACCCATGCTGAGGTGGGCTTTGATATCTCCGCTGTCTTTGATTCAACCCTGTTCCTGTAAGTAACCCTCCATGCATAGGTCCGTTGTTGGTTCCCTATCTAGGATGAGCAGCCAAATGTTCAGGTCTCCCTAGGAATGGTATACAACAACAAGGCCTCAGTGGGGCCATTGTTATCTTTATCCCCTTTCCTATGTTAAAAATAGCATGTATCCAGCAGGTAGGTGGACAGTGTGCTCCAGGCCAACCTAGTTGCATAGAAATTCTGGGTTTTATTTTCTTGTTTAAAGGTTACTATGTTTCAAGACTCGTGAGACTGTTAAGACTGAACAGCCCTGAAGTGACACAGAAGTAGCTGGAAGCAGTTGGGTGCTAAGACTTAAGGTTTAAGGAAGAGACCTCCCTGCTTTGGGGGCCATGGTAACCAGCCTCCAGGATGGCTCTGTGACCCCCAACTCTCTAGTCTCTTTGTCTTCCACCTCCCAGCTAGGTCATCTATGTGAACAAAAGATACAACAGGTAAGGCAGGCACGTGCAAGCTCAGGTCGCTGATCTCGCCAGTTTACCAGGTCCTTCGGCAGCTCTACGGAGAGACCACATGGACAGGAGGAGGCTGAGCCACTGCCTTTGTCACAAGCTGTCTTCAGATGCCTCCAGCCCAGACACAATCAGTAAGAAACCTTTGAGATACCTTGAGCTTTTTACTTTTTTAAAGCATAAGCTAAGCTGTTTGCAGGTTCTGGAACCCCAGAAACTGAGAGCCAGTAAACAACTGATGTCTTAAGCTGTTGTGTTTGCAGGTAACCCGATGTGGGGTGAGAGTTAACTAAGAGTTTATAGAAACATGAATGCTGGCTGAAGCTGCAGATGTGCACAGAGCAGTCAGCAAGAAGGTGGAGAATGGAGATGGCAGAGATGATGTACCGTCACAACTGAGACTCTCCAAGAGCTAGTGGGTGGGGACGTCTTGCACAGAGGAGCAAGGTGCCTCAAAGAGAGAAGACAGAGAAACTCAGAATCCCAGGACAAGGGCATTTCCAGAGGAGGGCACCAGCTGTTGCAAAGGTTAGAGCAACAGCCAGGCACCCTCTCACCCAACAGTGACCTTGTGCCTCTATCAGCTGCAGCCCCTTCTCCTTGCTCAGACTTTTTTATCGAGCTCTCCTCTGACAACTAAGACAAAGCTATCACCCCCAAGTTCCTTGCTCACTGTTACTGTATTTTTGATGTTCTGCATCACTCCACTTGAGCCTGTGAAGGCTGGGGAATTTGGCACTACAAACACAGTGCCTGATATGGTCTAGGTTCTCAGTGCTGCGGGATGGGTAGATGGGTCAGTGGACTGATGGATCAAAGGGTGGGTGGGTGGATGGATGTGTGAATAAATCAAAGATGAGTATATCCATGGTTAGGTGGACCAATGAATGGGTGGGTGAATCAATCAATCATCTTCTCAGTGGATCAAAGGATGGATAGATAGACCAATGCTTCGATGTATACATGGATGGACAGACAGACTGATGGCTAGATGGATAACTGGATCAACAGATCTATGGACAACAAGCTTAAACTTTACCTAAAAGCCCAGGTCAACTGGGACAAGCCATTTCCCTCCTGGACCTTCACTGTTCTCTCTCTCTCTTTTCTCTCTCTCTCTCTCTCTCTCTCTCTCTCTCTCACACACACACACACACACACACACACACACACACACACAATATACATACTCTCAATATACACATAAACTCAACACATTCTCACACAGACTCTCATACACATACACATACTTACACACTCATACTCATACATACTCACACAATACATACACACATATACACACACTCACACACATATACATACATATACACATAGACTCTCTCACACACACATGTACACACACACTCACATACATTCATACCCACACACACTCATTCTCACACACACAGATAGAAATAGACAGGGGCCAAGGTGCCAAGTGAGCAGGAAGTATGTGACTAGGTGGAGTTGGGGAGGCTGGAAATGGGGAGGCCCACCCTATTTCTGTGCAGTCACTGCCTGTGAGCATTTTTATTCTGAAAATTGAAGGTTAGCATGTTCCTAATATTCACCCCATGCATGCTTGGTTCCCAGCACTACCGTGTTCTCTGTGCCTACCAGGGGCTGGAGATGAGGGACTTAGATGGTCTTATCCTTGGGGACACAAGTGGGATATGGGACTTGGGGATGGCAGTCCCAGGCCAAGAGAGAGGCACAGAGTATCTGAGTATAGCAACAGTAGAGAGAAGGAAATAGCAGAGGACTCTGGGGTGATAGAGAGGGGCACTTGGTCCTTGGCAAACTTGAGGGTAGGAGGATAAGAGGGACGAGATGGGGGAGCAGATGCAAGAGGGCATAGCAAGAGTGGAATTTGGGGTGCAGAAAGATGTGAGGGAAGGTGTGGGGGTACCCAGTAGTGAAGACTCAAGGAGGTCCTAGGGTGTGGGGAGTGGAGGAGATGGGGAGAGAGACATGGCATGAGGGTGAGAAAGGGGTACGGGAGAACATGTGGAGTGCTGGGCTTGAAGGCATGAGCAGGGAGGTTCTCAATCTATAGAGCCTCCTCCCCAGAGGTGGATTGTGGGGACCCCATAGGCAGGGCAAAAGTTTGCTTCCACTGTCAGTAGAAGATAGCATGCCAGGACACTAAGCAGCCTCTTTTGAGACATCGTAACTAGAAGAGATAGCTTCCACTGTGGGTAGAAGATAGCATGCCAGGACACTAAGTAGCCTCATTGAGACATTGTAACAAGAAGAGATCGCCACCTTAACAGATTCTGAAATTTTGAAACACCAAACAGAAATGAGAGTATATTCAAGGGAGTCCTCATGGCTGGTGAGTGATGAGAAGGGCCCCAGGGAGCTCAAAGGAGGAGTCGAAAGCCATCAGACTAGCCACAAACTCTCGAGATGGATAGGATGAAACTTTCCCCTTGCCCCTCTTTTGGGCCTGGAGTCCCCCATCTGCCCTGGATCCCTCCCCTCAACCTCTGTCTACAGCCTGACTGTGTTCCCTGGAGGAATTTCTCAGCTGCTCCCAACCCAGAACCTGCTGTCTCTCTATACATAGCCCATTACTCCAGCATGCACATTAGGGAGATAGCTTAAGACAGCAGTGTGTTTTAAGAATCATTGCAAGAGACACAGTGACATTTGTAGTGCACACGTGTTCAGAAGAATTCCCAGGCAGGCCTGCTTTGTCCTGTCCTGGAAGAATTCTAGCCACCCGAAGGAAAGTCCCAGATCCCTGTGTAGACATATCACAGACCCTCTGGGAGGGGAAAGGAATACGACATCTGTCAAGGGAAGGATAAAGGAGAAGCAGCAGGCATGAAGATCTTGGGGTAGCATTTGTCATTAAACCCTCCTAGTTAATGACCCTTTTCTTGACAACCTGTGCACAGTGGTGCCACAGCTGAGCAACACAAGCATCCTCTTGGGTGGCATAAGGTTTTCAAAAAGTGTCAAATCCTTGACTGTCTCTCATGGGACCTTTGAAGACAGTGTTCCCCACATGGGAAGACAAGGACATCTTCCAGGTGACTTGGTTACACTATACAAAGGAGAGTCTGGGCCAATAAACATCAACACCCTGAGACTGCTGAGCCTTCTAATGAAAGAACCAACCTAGGACTTAATCAGTTCCTCTAGGAAAAGTGGTCACCAACAGCTATATGCAGCATTAAATGTTTGGGTTGAGAGGCATGCCCCAGTGGGTTTTCAAACTGGCACTAGTGGGAAGGCCCAACCAGGACACCATGAGGCCGGTGTCTTTGCTCATCAGCTCCTGAACTGAGAAGACAGGGAAGCAGCACGCATATTTAGGACAGCACACACATCCCAGTTTACCTTGTCTGTGAGTCCAATCCTGGCCTCTCCCTGGTTAGCACCAGCAACCAGACAAAGAGCTAAAGGCAAAGCATACATAGGATGGGGGTGTTGATAGGATCTCTCTGATGTGCTCCCAGGACACAGCTGTCCCTCTTCTGCTGGTGGAGCACAATCAAGCAGCAACCAAGAAACACCTGGAGTCTGACCAAGACTTCCCTAGGTTTGGGGAGATGAGCACAGCTCTCCAGAGAACTTTCTAAGCAGTGATGAGGCCCTGTTCTTAGCCTGGCTTTCATAGGACCAACAGATGTTTGGCAGGAGGCTGAAACAGCTGGGTTATAGAGCAGGTAGGGTGGAGCTCTATCGACTGCATTCCTATCCATTGGATGTGAGGCATGGGTCACACAGCCCAGCAGAGAGGCTGTCCAAGTCCAGATTGAGTCCGAGTTTGTGTAGTCCTCCACTCTGTCACCTGGAAAGTCCTCTCCTGCTATCTGTCATCCTAGGAACTTTTTCCTCTTTCTAAGATCCTTCTGATGTCATTTTAGAACCCAGTATATGAATTTGGGGCCATGGAATTTTCCATGGCATAAGGAAGATCTCTGAGGGTCAACAGAACTCAATGAGGCTGAGCACACATCAAGATGAGGGGGGACGGGCCGTCCTGGAGAGATGACTGAGTATGCATTGTTCTTATAGGGTTCAGTTCCTAGCACCCACATCACCTGCCTCACAGCAGCCTGTAACTCTAGCTCCAGGGGATCTGATACCCTCTGACCTCTGGGTACCTGTACTCATGTGCACATGATACACATGCATATACAATTAAAAATAAAATAAATCTTTTGTGGTGGTTTAAATAAAAATGGTCCCCGTAGATCCACAGGGAATGGCACTATTAGGAGGTATGGCCTTGTTGGAGTTGGTGAGTCTTTGTTAGAGGAAGTGTGTTACTAGGGGACAAGGCTTTGAGAACCAGATACTCAAACCATGCATAGGGTGGCATTCACTTCAGTCGCCTATGGATCAAGATGAACTCTCAACTCCTTCTCCAGCATCAGGTCTGCCCACATGACACCATGCTTCCTACCATGATGACAATGTACTAAACCTCTGAAACTGTAGGCCAGCCCCAATTAAATGTTTTCCTTTGTCCAAGATGCCTTGGTCATGGTGTCTCTTCACATCAATAAAACCCTAAGACATCCTTACAAAAGATGAGAGTGGAACTACCAGAGATACTGGTCAACTATCCATATATTCATCTATCCATGTGCCCATTCATTTACTCACCTGTTCATCCATTAACTACATAGCTGCTCATCCATTCATTCAACTACAATCTATATACCCATTCATCCATTCATCTAGCTATCTACTTAACCACACTATCCATCCACCCACCCATTCACTTACCTGTTCATCTATTCATCAATCTATTAAACTACATATCTATTCATCCATGCATCCATCCACCCATGCATATATCCATGAATGTATCCATGCATCCATACATCCATCTATTGATGCATCCACCCATGCATGCATGCATCCATCCATATATCTATCCATGCATCCATCCATTCATGCATCCATCCATTCATGCATCCATCCATTCATGCATCCATCCATGAATCCATCCATTCATTCATGCATCCATCCATGAATCCATCCATCCATTCATTCATTCATGCATCCATCCATCCATGCATCCATTCATCCATTCATATATCCATCCATCCATCCATCCATCCATGCATTCATCCATCCATGCATTCATCCATCCATGCATCCATCTATCTATGCATCTATTCATCCATCCATCCATCCATCCATCCATCCATCCATCCATCCATCCATGTACTTACTTATTCATTCACTTACTTGTTCGACCATCATACCTCCAATTACATACCTATCACCCACCTATCCATTTGTCCATTCATCTACTAACCCATCTTTCCACCTACACATTTGCCCAACCATATATCCATCCATCTATTTATCTAGTCACATGCCCTCAGTCTACTCATACCTCCATCTACTGATCCCACACACCCATTCATCTACCCACTAGCCATCTAGCCACCTATACCTTATCTATGAAGTAACCCAAAAAAGTGTAGTAGATTCTCTGAACCTGGATGGGGGAGAGCAGCAAGTGCCACTAAGACTGGATGACAGAGCATCCATACATCTTGGCTTTTGTTAGACAAACTTGGACCAAAGTCTTGGCTCCACTTTCACTATACCTGGTTGCTTACTTGTCTCTCAGCATCAGATGGCTTGCCTATAATTTGGGATCATAGTTTTATCACTGGGTGACTAAGAGAAACACGATCATGTACATGGAACACTTGGTTTAGTTTCTCGTCCATGATGAACACTCAATATGAAATGGTCTCTTGTGTCCACATGGTTCCCAGCACCATCACCACTGTCATTGCCATCAGGACCTCACTGTGGAGACAATGGTAACAGACCCTCCCCTGCATTGTGTTCTTTCCGGTGCTGTTTTGCAGTATTTCCCCCCAAAGAGCCAAGTCTCTTTCTGCCCTGTGTGAATCTGGGCTCAGCTGTATAACGTTTTTGAATAATGAGTCCCCAAGCCTGGGCAGAAGTAGCTTTACATGTTTCTGGTTGTTTGTTGCCCTGTGGTACAGTGGCCAATGACACCCTGCCTGCTACAGAGCCACTGAACTGACTTATAGACCTATAGAGATTCGCCACGGCCCTCTTACCCCAAGTGTCCCACAGACCTGTGAGTGCTCTGTGAATACCAATCTTGTAGGGAATTCCTATCTAGGATCTACAAAGTACTCCAAGTATCAAACACCAAAATAAATCATCCAGTCAACAAATGAACAGATGTACTGAACTACCATCTCAGAAGAAGTACAAATGGCCAACAAGTATATGAAAAAAGTCTTCAGCATCCTCAGCCATCAGGGAAATGCAAATTAAAGCCACACTGAGAGTCTGTCTCGGCTCAGTCAGATGGTTATCATCAGTAAATCAAAGAGCAGGCACTGGTGAAAATGTGGGGAGGGGACTCTTCCATGACACAGGAATGTCCATGAGGCTGCATGGGGCTGCATGGGGCTGTGCAGGGCTGCATCAGGCTACATGAGGCTGCATGGGGCTACATGGGGCTGTGTGGGACTGTATCAGGCTGCACGAGGCTGCACGGGGCTGCATGGGATTGCATGGGGCTGCATAGGGCTGCATAATGCTGCACAGGGCTGTGTGGGGCTGTGTGGGGCTGCACGAGGCTGCATGGGGCTGCATGGAGCTGCATGGGGCTGCATGGGGCTGCACGGGGCTACATGGGACTGTGTGGAGCTATATCAGGCTGCACGAGGCTGCACTGGGCTGTATCAGGCTGCATGAAGCTGCACGGGGCTACATGGGACTGTGTTGGCTGTATCAGGCTGCACGGGCTGCATGGGGTTGTGTGGGGTTGCATGAGGCTGCATGGGACTGCATGGACTACATGGGGTTGCATGGGACTGCATGGGACTGCACAAGGATGCATGGGGCTGCATAGGGCTGCACAGGGTTGCGTGGGGCTGTGTGGGGCTACATGGACTGCATGGGGTTGCACAGGGCTGCATGGGACTGCACAAGGCTGCATGGGGCTACACCAGGCTGCACGAGGCTGCATGGGACTGCATGGGGCTGCACGAGGCTGCATGGGGCTGCATGGGACTGCATGGGGCTGCACAAGGCTGCACGGGGCTGCACGGGGCTGCATGGGGCTGCATGGGACTGCATGGGACTGCATGGGGCTGCATGGGACTGCATGGGGCTACACCAGGCTACACCAGGCTGCATGAGGCTACATGGGAAAGCAGCATGGAAGTCACTAGAAGCAAATGAAGAAATGAAAAACTTAAACACAGAGCCACCATGTGACATAGCTATACTGCTCCTGGGTGCATGTCCAAAGACTCAACTCAGCATTTCTACAGCCACCTGCACACTTGTGTTCATGGAGGCCAAGACAAGCAAACGGCCTGGATGCCCACCATAGATGAACGGATAAAGAAAACAGTTTTTGTATGTGTGTGTGTGTGTGTGTGTACATCCTTTTCAGGAAAATGGGTGGAAATGGAGACCACCATTTAAGCCGAATAAACCAGATTCAGAAAGACAAATACCACATATTTACTTTCATATGCAGAATCCAGGTACTAAAATGAATAGGGATACAAACGTACAAGGGGTGGGGGGAGGGGACTAGCAGGAGGGGCCCGAGGGACAGGAGCATGTAACCTGAACAAAGTACATGCTAAATGTTTATGAAAATGCGGTAATGCAGCCTACTCTTTTCTACACTATAAAAAAAAATTTAAAACAAAATCCATTAAAATGTCCTATTCATATCTTACCAGATTACATATTGCAATAATAGTTTAAACGTGTTGGGTTGAACAGACTACATCAGCTCTGCAGCACTAACTGTCCTGTAACTCGGAGCTCTGCCTCCCTTAGAAAGCCTTCTCGCCACCAGATCCGGTCATGCTCCATGCCCCTGCCCTTTAGCCCTGCCTGCTCACAGAAACACCAAGGGGCGTCGCCTTTGGAAACAGCAACAGCCCTGGTGAGTAGAGTGACTGGGGAATGCAGTGCTTCCGGTGCGGAAACTCAGCCTCTGGTGCTTCCGGTGCTGACAGAGAGCGGAGCGCCAGTTCGAGAGTCCACCTACTCATTTACTTCTAATTCTAGGGCACGCGGTTGTCAACAGCTCCGGGGAGGGGCTGTTGGGTGAAGCTCTGTGTGGATTGCTGCTAAGAAGAGATTAGGCCTCTGAGGAGGGCGCTGCAGCGGTGCCCCATGGGCATATTAGGGATTCTGAGCAGTGGCTTGCCGTAAATCACTTCCCATTCAGCCCTGCTGCTGAGGGGCTCGAAGGTCGATTTTCCATGGTTATGACAACAAAAACGAAAATTGGGTCAAACTTGAAAGGTATTATCTTCCTCCGAGCTGCTAAATGCACGAGAGTAATGAGGTTGGTTAAGCGATCCACCCTGGCAGCCCCTGAACTACTCTGCCGACAGATGGGCCAGGTGAGTGGGTGGGCAAAGGTTGCTCTGCCACGCCTCCGCCTCCCCAGCGGAAGGACCTGCGCTCTTGGCCTTCCGACACCAGAAACCTCTCTGGCTGCAGAGACAGAGCATCTGCACTCTTAGTCCCTCCTGCCTCTGGGGTTCTCTCAGCTGTGAGAGAACATCTGGATCAAGTCTCCCAGAGACCAGTCACTAGCAGGGCCAGTCTCGCTCTGGATCCCTCCCAGTTGTCACAAGCTGGATCCTGGAGGAAATGGGGTGCTGTGTGTGTGTGTGTGTGTGTGTAGTCTGCTGACAGCTCCACCTACAAAGGGATGCCAGCCTTCAACAGGGTATCCCTATGCAAATATCGTGGATTTGCAAAGTTCGACCATCTCCTGACGGATCATCAACTATGTATGCACAAAGCCTACCCAGAGTCTCCCAAGCCTGGCTATCAGCAGGCTTTGAGTGGGAAGAAGGTCACACAGTACTTACAGAGTGACCTGTCTTGGCCCTGGGAATTAGTCTTAGGAACTATGCCACCTTTGTCACTAGAAAAAGAGACTAGAGAGATTGGAGAGGGGTAGAGAGAAGAGTGGGCGCTTTCCTAGAGCACGTTCTATTTGGAAATTGTATGTGTGTGCAGGGGTACTCGTTAGACAGGGTCTAGTGCACCCTCAGCTAGCCTTGGACTCACCACCTCAGGAAAGGACCTTGACCTCATCCTCCTGAAAGCTGGGATTGCAGGTGTGTCACCATGCCTGGCCTGTTTGTAAATTATGTGACATTCATTAAAATGGCTGTCCTCTGTGGACACCACCTACATCACCCAGCTGTGGGGAGGGAAGTTGTGGGCATAGCCTGGGGTCATTGCCTGTTTCTCCACATGGCCTGAGATGACCCTCACTTGTTTGACCTTGTTTGTGAGGTCAAATGAGACCCCAGCAGCTCTGCCAGCATGCTCCAGCACTCTGCACTGTGGCTGACCTCTGAACCCCAGGATACGTGCTGAGTCACAAAACACCACATACTACGTGAGTCCGCTTACACGAGACACCTAGAGAGGTCCAAAGCCATGGAGAGTCAAAGCTGAGCAGAGACTCCAGGGGCTGGGGGAGGGGACAGAGCACCTGTGTTTAATGGGGACAGTGTTTCAGTTGGGGGGGTGGGGAGGTGAGAATGTTCTCGAGATCAGTTGTGATGGCCACACCGCCATGTGTGTGAGCTTTTAATGCCACTTCAAACCATCAAGAAGGTCCGTTTAACGGAACTCAGATTTTGTAAATGCACGGCCTGTGAGCCCACTAAGCACGCCGCCTTCCCTGAACACTTCCTTCACGCCCTCTCTGTTCCATACCTTCTAAGTGGTGGAGAAACGTAAGCCTTGCTTGTGAGCTGTCCCTTGCTGCTGCCTCCATCCCTAGCCTCACTGCCCCCATGCCCATCTGTGTGGTCCAGGCCTGCCTTTGTGAAGGCAGCTGCATTGGTTCCTTTAAAGTTCTGTGCATCGGCTCAGTCCAGCAGAGCAAAGGCACCTGCATGTCTCAAGCATCAATTTCTCAGAGAGCCACAAATTGGGGTTCCAAGATCTGGAGGAGAGGCACGCTGGGCTGTGGTGAGCGTTCCTGGCCTGCCTAGCAGCTGACTATCTTCTTGCTGTATGTTCTCGGTGGGGAGCAAGAAAGAGGATGACCCTTCTCATCTGGACACTAATCCCTTGCAAAGGACCCTACCTTCATGGCTTTATCTAACACAGATATCCTCCTGAGTGCCCATCTCCAAACACCATCCCACTGGGGGTTGGACTTCAGTTCACAGCAGAGCCTTGGTCCCTACAGATACTGAGCAAGGTGGCAGCCCATGTGCTAGTGGTCAAGGCCAGTATAAGTATCTATCCACGGAACTGCTTAGCAGGTGGAGCTTGGGAACATGGAAGTGACTTTAAATTTCCTAGCGGCCTCACTAGAAACGTTAAAATCTAACAAGGACCATCAATCCTTATGATCTTTTTATCGAACACAACGCATTCAAGATGTTTTCCTTCCAACGCGCAATCAATATGAAGACTCTGATGTGAGACTTTATACCCTGCATCCCGCGCTCAGTCTCTGGAAATCTGGGGTTCGTTTTAAGTGTTCCACACGTCAGTCCCAACTCACCACATTCCTGACACTGTGGTCATCACCACCATGTTTGACATGCAGGTGAGAGCTGTATCCCGCAGTTCTCATGACGGGGAGCACACAACCAGGGGGTGACGAGAAGGAGCAGGGAGCAGGAAGGATAGTCCTCTCCCTGGTCGCCTCCCTCAAGCCTTGCACACCAAGCCCCTCCACAGGTCAGGAGCTCAGCAGTAGCTCTTGGACCACAAAGAACACAAAATCTTCCTTCCATCCAGATTTGGAGTCCAGCAGACCTGACATGGGGGACATCCCATCTGTGACATAGTCAAGGATAAAGAAGGGTTGGGGGAAAGGAATGTGGGCCTCTCACCTTGAGTTCTTATGAATGGAGCACAAGAGAAGATTCCCCAACCCCACACCCCTCCTGCAGCCACCACAGTTGCTGCTGCCCACACGTCTAACTGCTGGTCACTGAAGACAATAAAGCACCAACATATCTGTCAAAATGCAGACAGAGGTTAAGGAGAGAGTGTGGATGGCGGACATTTGCAATACATCCCCCCTCTCTCTGTGGGTATGTGTGTTTGGGGTGGGGTGCATGTGTGGAAGTCAGAGGTCACCCTCAGACCTACTTCCACAAGAGGCACTATTTGTTCACGAAGACAGGGTCTCTTGCTGATTTTGAGCTTGTGGCTAGTCTAGCTGGGGAAGAGCCCCAGAGATCCTCCCATCTCTGTCTTCTCTGTGCTGAGGTTAAAGTGCATACCACCAGGTCCAGCTGTTTTACGTGGGTCTTAAGATCAAACTCAGGTTCTCCTGATGCTGTCAAGTACTTTACAGAGTGAGGCATCACTCCAGCCTCCACCCACAGCACATTCGTAGAAGACCCCTCTTCTCCCCTGTCAGGGACCTGCCAGAAGGACTCTCTTGTGTCTGTAGAGGTCATCTCTGTCCATGAGGGACCCTTCCTTATGACACAGACTACTGTCTATTGCCGCAACAAATGACCACAGCTGAGTAGCTGAAGACAGCAGAAACATACTCTGGCACAGCAGGAGGCCACAAGGCCAAAGTCAGTTTCACTGAACCTGCAAGGAGTTGACAGAGCCATGCTCCTTCAGCAGACTGGACAGAGGGATCTTCCTGCTTCCTCTCGCCTCTGGAGGCCTTGGGCATCTCTCAACTTGTGACTATATCCCTTCAACCTCTGTCTCTGGGGGTCACAACTGCTTCTCTTCTGTCAGTCAAATGTCCCTCTGCTTCCCCCTCAAGAACACTTGTATTGATATACAGCGCTCATCTGGATGGTCCAGGAAGTCTCCATTCAGAGATCCTCACTCACACATGGTAATGTGCATGCCTTCTAGGGACTTAGCTGTGGGTCTCTTCTGGGGTCCACTATTTAATCAACCACAACTACGCATCAAAACTGCACACAGGGGCTGAGGAGGTAGCTCGGTTGTAAGAGTGCTTGCCCGGCATGCACAAAGCACCAAGTTAGACCTCAGCATAAACTGCACACAGTGGGGCAGAAGGACTACATAATCCCAGCACCTAACAAGTGGAGGCAGGGGAATCAGAAGTTCAAGACCAACTTTAGCTCCATACTGAGTCAAGGCCAGACTGGACAAAACCAAAACCCTGTTTTAAAACAACAAACAAACAAACAAACAATAACAGTAACAACAACCAAAAAAAGCCCTAAGATGCCTCTGGATATGAGATGGGGTAAGGGAGGAAGTGTCAGTAAGTCAGATTTTTTTTCCCTCAGGGGATAAACATGGCCATTTTTCATGAGGAAATTGTCCTTTGGAAGGTATCAACATGGCCCTGTGAGGGCCAACCATCTCCAAAGGTAAAGAAAGACCCATAGCCCACTACCTGAAACCCAGGGGTAGCAGAGAGGCTCATGGGAAACCTCTAAGTAGGTTGGTGGGGAGAGTAAGACAGGCTTAGTCATCAGGTCCCGGCACTCTGCTCATCAGTGTTGCTGTCATCAACTGGTGAGGGACTGCAGAAGACACCGGTCAGGTCACCTCACCCTTCACCACAACATCCCTGTACACACCAGCCCCAACACGGCTGCCAGCACTCGACAGGTCTCTCTGCCTGCAAGGGCTACAAGACCAGAAGTTCCTGAGCATTAGACTCTCAAAGCAACCTTGGGCAACAGGTGCAAGGCCCCAGACCTCTCTGGAGAAGTCCAGGGTGTGGGTTCCACATTTTCCCTCGGGAACCCCACTGGGCTCCACTCCAGCTTCCCACTACTGTCACTGGAATTCTCCCTCCCCATTTTCCCACATCCCTTCTCCTCCACTTGTCAAAACTGCTTGCCTGAACAAGAGAGATGACTTGGTTGGTAAAGGGCTTGCTTCACAAGCTGACAACCTGAGTTGGATACCCAGGCCCCAAGGGGAAACACCAGGTGCCTTGGGAAGCAGAAACAAACACACCCCTGAGGCTCTCCTACCAATGAGAATTCTGATCAATGAGTAACTGGCAAACTCTAGGCCAATGAAAGACCCAGTCTCAAAGAAGATGGACTTGCTCCTGACAAGCAAGGTTGTCTTCTGGCCTTTAAACACATGTATACCTACACGAATGTGTGGCATGCACGCAGGCATGCATATGAACACACATACAGACACACATACATACACCCCACAGGCACACACACACACACACACACGGGCCCAAATGCATGCACCTCAGTGAATGCCTGAAACCAGATAGTACCAAACCCTATATACACTGTTTTATCTTGTACATACAGACTCATGCTTAGATTTAAAAATTAAACACACTAAGAAATTTGATCTAGGTGGAGGGCTAAGCAGGCAAAGGGTTCCTTGTGAACTTTTCAGTCCCCACCTATAAAACTACATGTGATGGCATCCATTTGTAACCCCAACAGTGGGAGGCAGAGAGTCAGGTCCCAGGGGTTTGCCAATCACCCAGTCTAGCTGAATCAACCACAGACAGTCTGCTGCACAATTGGTGAGAGGGCCTACTTTAAAACACACGGGGGAGGGGAATTAAGGAAGATTAAGACATCCAATGTTGACATCTGGGTGTGTGTGTGTGTGTGTGTGTGTGTGTGTGTGTGTATACACACACACCTGCACACATGTGCACACAGAGGACAGCGAGGAGGAGATTAACAGTTATAACTAATAGTGAAATAGAACAGTTATAAACATATATTATAAAATTGCTGGTGCTCTATCTTCTCTTGTGCTACGGCAGCCACATCTATCCCGTGACAGTCAGTCTGATCAGTCTGATGACTGAAATGGCTACTAGGTAAACAACAACGGCTACTAAGTAGACAACAATGGCTACTAGGTAAACAACAATGGCTACTAAGTAGACAACAATGGCTACTAGGTAAACAACAATGGCTACTAAGTACACAATAATGGCTACTAGGTAAACAACAATGGCTACTAGGTAAACAACAATGGCTACTAAGTAAACAACAATAGCTATTAGGTAAACAACAATGGCTACTAAGTAGACCACAAGAAGGTATCACATACAATGTGGATACATAAGAAGGTGGTTACTTACACACTGGGTAGGATGGAGCAGGAGAACAGGAGATTTTACCCTATTGAGAGCTCTGTGAAACTTAAAACTTAAGAATTTTCATTTCTGGAATATTCCACTACAGCCAAGAGTGGATTCCTGGGTATTGCTGCCATCTGTTAAGTGGTTGATCTCTGTATGGTACCAAGCTCAATGCTTTACCCGCATTCAGTCTATGCCAGAGAGTCCTGTCATTGCTTCATTTACAGTTTGGGACAGGAAGGCTGAGAGGGAATTGTCCAGGTCACACATACCGGGATGTGGTGGAGGGAGGGTACTTCCTGATTCTCACCACCATGCACACCACACCTATAAATTCCAACTTTGAAAGTTCCCAATTTAGCATGGAGATTAAACCAGGAAACACAGAAACCTGGGGAAGAGAAGAGAAGCTAGAAAAGGAAAAAAAAAAAAAAGAAAGAAAGAAAGAAAGAAAGAAAGAAAGAAAGAAAGAAAGAAAGAAAGAAAAAAGATCTTCGGGAGCACTGGCAGAAAGAGAAAAGGCCTGAACATTACTGGGCGAGGCTGCATAGGAGCAGAAAGAAAGGCGGCAGCAGAGACGGAGGTAAGAGGAATGGTGAGGCTGAGGCTAGGGCCGGTTTCCTGCCTGGCCAGATTGAGCACCTTCAGAGGAGGGACGGAGGATGCAAAGACTCTGGAACTGTCACTTGGCTCCCATGATCTCCAAATCACGAGCCAGAGGAACACCCAGGAAGCTGTGGAGTGGCCATCTGCTTGGGATGCTGGGAAAGCAGATGCTGCTGGGCAGAAAGCTGAGCATGTGACCTCTTCCCTCCGAGCCTGTCCTCAGCTTCCTCACACTGTCCAATTCCCCTCCAAGGATGGGCCACCAAGTAGCCCAAGATCTAGGACCCAAGTGGGGAGAGAAAAGGAACTAAGAGTAAGGTCACACAGAGCCCGCTGAGGAAGGAGCTGGGCTGGCCCCTCCTCACCTGCTCCATCCTGTGTGTTACAGAGGCTGGGGTCAGACACCACAATCTAATGGAATGCAGGGCACAGTACTTCATCACTGAAGAGAAGGGGAGAACTGGGGGTTCAGCCTTCTCCCTATGGAAGCTGTCTCTGGGTGACACAGAAGAGGGAGTAGGGGGCAAGAACCTGTCCCTGTGCTGCTAACCCAGAAGCCTAAAAGGGTCTAGAGACCAGTCCTCTACTGATGCCATCGCATCCCCAAAGATGTCTGTCTGCCTAGGGGTAGCTACGGCTGATGTCATCACTGCCTGACAATCTAAGGAATCCATCCAGGAAATGCCAAAGCTCCTACATGGACTCTGACACACTTGGGACCACTGTGGGCGGAGTCAGAGGAACCTGGCCAGAGATGAGGCTCTGCTATCTACTGACAAAGGTGACTGTCTCCCCTACAGACCATTAGTGAGTCCCCATAGCCCCTGGATAGCCACCTGATCCTGCTAGATTCTTCCATTCAGCACCCTCATCTCCTACTTCAGACGGTGGTCCTAAGCCCAGTTACACCTTTCATTCTGCATGGATGACCCTAGGTAACCCCACTAGGATGTACCAGGGACATTAGCACTGGTGTTTCCAGCTTCATGGCATCCTTTCAACCTGTCATTTAAAGGAGTTCAGACTGGAAAATCCAGGCTCCCAGCAGCACGATCCTGAGTCAGATACAAGGAAACGATCATGCATTCCAGTCTTGTGGAGCCATCAAGTATGACCTCAGCTGCTGGGATGGACTGGAACACTGGGGCTCCATATCTCAGCCTTGGAGGAGGGGCAGAGGAGGAAGGCTAGTCCTACTGGCTGCTTCCCAGCCATCCTGTCCACCTCAGTAGTCAATGTAGACTCGGGGCAAACAGAAGGCTTCCCTTCCCAGAGCCAGGAGGCATGCCCCCACCGCCATGCCTCCCACGGCTCTACCGTCTGCACAGGGGAGCTGAAATCATAATGTTCTCTGAGTAACAGCTTTGAGGCAGCAGCATGATGTTGCATGACCCAGGACAAGCTACTCATTCTACACCCAACCACAGACCACACCCATTCTGCAAGGCAGGGAATGTGGGCGTGGCTCTCAGGAGAAGCTGGTTATAGTCTACAGCCCTAGGATATTATCAGTGAAATCCTGTCGGAGGTCTAGACACTCATGGAACAGAGAAGAAGTATCCCATTTACCATTGAACACATAGGGAAAGCCTGGCTCAATGGACACTGCTCTTCCTGGACTGAGAATCCCACCGTTAACAGGGCCACTGACCAAAGAGAGGTCCAGTGTCAAGGACACAAGGAGGGATGTGGGTCTCAGAGTCCAAGTTTCCATGGCAGAAGCTCTCTGTCAGGGGCCTGCAAATGTCCTGACAGGATGAGAAGCATCAGAGGACCCCAGCAGCCATTCAAAGGAACAGGGTAGGGGCTGGCAAGGTCAAAGGAAGAAGAAAATAGTGTTACCCATGAGCCCCTGTGGGGACTGAGAGGACCTGCCAGGGCACACCCAACAGGAGCAGCTGCCTCGGGCTAGCCTTATCCTTCAAGGGAACCTCTACAGCACATAGGGGTCTCTGGAGTTCTTGAGTTTTACATGAATTTTATTAATCAGTCTCGTGTGACAGCATGGATGTCCTTCCTGCAGGGTCTACAAGAGACCTGACCTTTGACCCTTGGGCTTGAAGGTAGGGTGTAAGCTGAGTGTTCAATGCTGCTGGGACTCCCATAGGACAAATGCTCAGCCAGGGCAAAGAAGGAACCAGAATGGGTGGCGATGCCACCAGCTCCTTCGTGGGAGATTTGCCTACAGGGGGCCACTTGGGCCTCACCTCAGGGATGCCTTCCTCTCTCTGTCTGCCTTCTTTATCTGTCCTCTGTGATAGTGAGCCCACTAATCTCAGCCCACTCCATCTTATTTGAATGAGAATGGCTCCCATAGACTCACATGTTTGAATACTTGGTTTCCAGTTGGTGGAACTATTTAGAAAGGATTAGGAGGTGTGACCTTGTTGGAGGAGGTGTGTCACTTGCAGATGTCTTTGAGGTTTAAAAGACTCCCAGTGTGCCCCTCTCGTTCTCTGCCTCATAGTTGGGGATCAAGATGTGAGCCCTCAGCTGTTCCCTTCTTGGCTAGCATAGACTCTAACCCTCTGAAAGTGTAAGTTCAATTAAATGCTGCCTTAGTCAGGGTTTACTGCTGTGAACAGACACCATGACCAAGGCAACTCTTACAAGGACAACATTTAATTGGGGCTTGCTTACAGGTTCAGAGGTTCAGTTCATTACCAAGGCAGGAACATAGCACCATCCAGGCAGGCATGGTGCAGGCAGAGTTGAGAGTTCTACATGTTCATCTGAAGGCTGCTAGCACGATATTGACTTCCAGGCAGCTAGGATGAGGGTCTTAAAGTCCACACTCACAGTAACACACCTACTCTAACAAGGCCACACCTACTCCAATAAGGCCACGCCTATTCCAACAGGGCCACACCCTCAAATAGTGCTACTCCCTGGGCCAAGCATATACAAACCATCACAAACACTTTATTTTGTAAGTCACCCTGGTCATGGTGTTCTATCACAACAATAGAAAAGTAACTACCATGCATGGCCATTGCCATTTTAAGTCAGAGCACCAAATCTTCTGTTCACAAGATCAAGCCCGTTAACATGACCTCGTAGGAGCTGGGAGTCATCAGATCATCCTTGAGAGTCTAGTCGCTGACACTCTCTTTTGTACCTTTAGCTGTATATAATCCTGTCCCAGCTCTGTGTGGTCCTGGGAGGTCCAAAAGTATACAGGAGGTGACCTGTATACCCTGACCCTCAAATGGGATCTGGTAAAGCATCCTGCAGAGTCGGGATGACAGGGGACAGCCCAGGGGTCAGTTAGCAGTGATACACAGCTAATACATGGAAGACAGAACTGAAGAACTGCATTTCAGAATAGGTGGTTCTTAGGGTTATCACTGCTGTGATGACTTGGTTTACACGTCCACATCTTCTTTCTCCAAAGGAAGTTGGAGCAAGGATTGAATCAAGACAGGAACCTAGAGACAGGAGCTGACACAGAGGCCATGGAGGACCCCTGCTTACTGGTTTGCTCCCCAAGGCTTCCTTGGCTTGCTTCCTTATAGTACCCAGGACGTCTGACCTAGAAATGGCCCTACCCACAGTGGACTGGACCTTCCCACATCTATCACTAGCCAAGAAAACGCCCTACATTTGCTTGTCTGCAGCCCAATCTCATGGAGGAATTTTCTGGATTGAGGTTTCCTCCTCTCGGATGACTTTAGCTTGTGTAAAGTTCACATAAACTAGACGATCAGTGGCGCTCACTGGGACAAAGAGACAAGTCCTTCCTAAGTCCCCTGTTGGCCTGAGAACACAGCTCAACAAAGCCTTTCTCACACAATGATGGGTTTCCATGCTGCACCCCTGCCTGGAGAGCCAGAAACATCAGGAAACTCCATGAGCCTTTCCCTCCATCCTGCATACAGACATTACATCCTCAAGGGGCTTGCTCGTTTTCAGAGCCCATACCCTGCAACCTCGCCATTTGCGGACCGTAGCAAGAGGGGTACTATGCATGCACAGCCCCTCCATCTGAGGCATCCATTAACATTCCCTGAGTAAGTTGTGGCTGTAATTACAGCAAGTGATTAACAGGCCTGAGGTAGTCTGTCTCAGAGGGAACAGATTAACAGCCCAGCTTGGGGATGCCTGCGCTCACCTCAGAACCACCCGTGCATCTTAAACAGGGCCCTGTGCCCCCGCTAGCTGGTGATTAATGGGAGGGATGTGGACAGAGGACGTTTCTCTGGCACCTGGCACCGGACTGAGTGCTACCCTTGCTGGTCAGGTACAGGGGAGGGGTAGGGAGGGCGGCCAAGAATTGAGATGTGAACCTAGAAGCCCCAGGTGTGATACCCATCTGCCTCCCCCACCAGGCCAGTATGGACTCCTGATCTCTTACAGCTGCCCAGGAAAGGAAGCAGAGGGAGTCGAAATCCCAGTTAGTAGCCAAGTGTGCCCCAGGAGTGGGCACTCAGCCTCTGTTCCCCAAATGGTGTGCAATCCACGGCTAACCCCCTCTGGCCTCCACACTCTGAGACAACACTCAGTATTGTGCTAACAGGCAGAGACTCCTGCCAGGATTGTCATCTCCCAAGATCGGGTGCCAAAGTCAAAAAGAACACTTGCCCAGCTGGCAGAGGGGGTGCAGGAGTCTCCAGCTGGGCGGTGACCTCCTGAGAAGGGAGGAAGGAGAAACGAGCAAAGGAGGCATTGCAGGCAGGCATGCATGCAAGCAGGGGTATGCACGGGAGTAGGGGTGTCAGCATGAGACATTACCCATTGATCTACTTTACAAAGAGTCTACTGCATCGATGACTAAGGACACAAAAGCCACTCACAGGAGCCATAGTCCTTCCCATCAGGCTCTGGTCCTTGCAGATACATGCCATCATGAATGCTCACAGGCTCCATGGCAGGGGATACAGGGAAGTCACACCAGTGAGTGCCCACTTAGCCAGTATGGGTTGGGAACAGGGACACGGAGGGTGTCGCAGAAGAGGTGACATTAGACAAATCCCAAAGTCAGGTGCTGACCTGTCAGGCAGCAGATGCATGACATCATTAGCTGCGGTCATGGGCACACATATCAGGTCATGCCCCATCCTCAGTGGGAACTTGTAATGGCAAAAGAGGGCTTGGAATTCCAATCCAGCCCATGCTTCACACACACACACACACACACACACACACACACACACACACACACACTGTGTGGCCCTGGCAGGCTGCTGCTCTCTACCTATCCGTAGAGCCCTGTGCTCAGCTAGTGAGGCATCCTGGGATACCCCCACAGGCACACACACCCAAGCAGCAGCAGTGTCCACACCCACAACTCTTTCTTTTGGATGTGTGTTTCATCTGTGGCTGTCTGCACACTTGTGTCCTAGTGGACATCTGAGCTTAGCACACCATGACTTTTCCCAACCATTTGGTGACTGGCCTTACGATTTTAGGACTACCAGTCAAAATGTCAAGCCCAATATGGTCATGTGACCAGTCCCACCAGCCTTCACAGAGAATTAAGACTGGTCCATGGTCAGATCTGTAATCTCAGCCAACCTATCAGTGTTCTTTCCTAGTTACTGAGAGGGTCATAGGGATGATCCTCTGCCCCTTTGGGTTTGCTTTTAGGGAGCGCTGGTGTGTAAAGTGGGGACCTGGACAGCCAAGCTGTCTGACCTCCAGCCTGAACGAGACCAAGGAATCCATGGGATATACCAAGAATGAATCCCGCATGCCGAGAGCTGCTCACTCTGCTTGGGTCCCCACATCCAGGGCTCCACTCCAGTCTTCCCACTCATGAGTGGGCCGCATCCAGACTCTGCCATAGGATTGTGGACTCCCGCATGTACAAACTCAGAAGTCACTTGTGCAAGCTCACTGAAGGCTTCTGTTGGCCCATCCAGTCCTCGCACAGTCCAACAAGCAGATTCTAGAACCTTCCATTTCAGCCCACACTCTCCAGGAGTGCAAATGGGAAGGCTGTGTTCAGGCACTGCTGTCTCCCTAATACCTTGGCTCTCAGGAAGTTCCAGGAAGAGCTGTATAGCAGTGGTGTGGCCTGTGTGGCTCTTTTCCTGTAACATGGTTCTTTCAGAAGAACAGAAGACAGACTTTTCAGAGAGACAGGACACTGCCCCCATTTCTGGTCGCACAGCCAATTCCTCTCTTCTTCTACCTGGGTGAGGGAGTTCTCTGGACTGTCCAAGACAGTCTCAAGGATCCTGAAGCAGGTGCTGGGTCCCACCTATGCCTCTTCAATAGAGAAAGAACTCAACAATGGACCAAGGGATTAAAGGTTAAAGAGTGGCTAATGTGGCTGGAGAGGTGGTCCAGCAGTTAAAAGCACTGACTGCTCTCCCAGAGGACCCAGGTTCAATTCCTAGCACCCACATGGCAGCTTACAACCACCCTAACTCCAGTTCCAGAGGACCAATGCCCTCTTCTGTCCTCTGGTAGCACCAAGCACACATGTGGTATATAAACATACATACATGTGTACACATACATACATATGTACATACTGGCAAAATACCCATATAAATAAAACCATTTTTTTAATAAAAAGGGTGACATCCACTCTAGACAAAGGGCAGAGCTTTTTTGTCTGTATCGGACGGAATCTTTGCCTCACAAAAACCCACTGTGAGCCACCATTCTTTCCCCCAGCCTCCTACATAGCTGGGATTCTTTGGAATGTGAGGTGTACAGCCTGTGACCCATGGTCCAGGGTGCATGGTCCAGGGCCCAGAGAGCCACATGCATCCTCTAAGATACCCAAGAGACCTGTCTAGTGTGAGGTCCCTCCCACTCCCTGTCAGTCATCTTCCCTGACTCTGGATCTTCACAGGGATTATCACCAGAGTCGCAAAGCCCTGCCTGCACAACAGAGCTCCTGCACACAGAGAACATGTGACCAGTGTCTACAGTCATCGTTGATCTTATCATACCTTCACAGTGTCTCTGTTCTGCGTTTCCCCATTCTAGAACATTCTCTGCCAAAAACAAAAAAAATGATCTATTCTTCACTTTCAACTCAATGTCACTGTCATATGGCCACAAAGTCCCAGCTACCCTCAAAAAAGAAGCTGCTGTTCTTTGGGGTCTTCCTGAAACACCCAAGGGCAGTTATCTGAGTGTGGCAGACAGGGTAGGGAGCTCATGGTCACTGCAGAGGCAGACACCATCCTTTCTCTCTGCACAGAGCCCAGCACATTGCCTGGCACACTGAAGGCTTTAGTCCCTGCAGGATGGCATGGCTGAGTCTGTCACTGGTGAGGTCCCTTTATCTTCACCCTTCCAGAAAGCTGTTTCAAAGAGGACTCTCACCTCCAGGACCTAAGTCAAGGTCTCCTCCATCCAACCCACCTGGAGCTAGAGGCTCTGTGTGCCCAGAGCCAGGAACATTTCCCGGGACGACAGATAAGGAAGAGAAAGGGAGAGAGCACCAGGCAGAGAGGAGGGCCAGCTGCTGCCCTATCAGACAGCATTCTCTGGGGATGACAGACGTTCAACACCACAAATGAAGAAAAATAGAGTGTCCTCACTGCCTTGAATACTCTCGTTACCTCGGGGCTTAAATAAAAAGCGAGAAGAGACAAGAAGAGTCAGGAAGATGCCTGCAGACTGAGCTCGTGACGAGTCCAAGAACCAGGCCTGATCCTCGGTCTTCTCACATCCTTTGCAGGCACCACTCAGCCAGCTGCCCACACCCAGACAGACAGACACACGTACATACCTGGGAACCTCTGCCCTGGACACAGAGGCTGCACTCTGCACTCTGGGAAGATCACACACACACACACAGACACACACACACAGAGACACACACACACAGACACACACACACAGACACACACAGACACACACACCTGGGAACCTCTGCCCTGGACACAGAGGCTGCACTCTGCACTCTGGGAAGATCACACACACACACACACACACACACACACTCACCCTGGACACAGAGGCTGCACTCTGCTCTCTGGGAAGATCACAGAATCTGGCTGGCGCAAAGCACTGCTTTCCAGAACAGCCTGTTTTAAGACACAGGAAAGATCCAGACTACTGCCAAAGGTCAGAGGTCAGAGGTCATTTGCAGGGGCAGCAGGAAGCCCTCCTTTCATGGTACCCCCAATATCAAAGCCCAGAAACTTGGGTAAGAAGTTACAAGTTATTCAGGAATTCAGACCTGGGGCTTCCTAGGTAGTACTCAGACACACTGAAAGAGTTGTGGGTGAGAAGAACATCTTTCATGGTGCCACAGAACACTATTCAGCCCTGAGGAGAACCAAGTCCTTAACCCAGCACAGCATGAGGGACGGGGAAAGCTGCTCAGTTGGAAAAGCTCAGACACATGTGAGAGTCTGAAGGCACAGTCCCTGGGGTAGGTCAGATTAGAGAGACAGAGTGGCCGTCAGGATCCAAGAAAGGGAAGGAGGATGAGGTCCTGGGATGGGGCCAGGGTTTCAATCAGGGATGGCAAGGGGGCACTGCAGATGGACAGGCTGATGGCCGCCATGACGAACCTTAACACCACTGACTGCACGTGATTGTAAATTCCATATGTCTTTTCTGAAGCACTTTGCCTTACAATCATGAGGACCCCATTTCAGTCCCCAGTTACCCCATAAAGAGCCAGGTGCGGTAATGCTTGCCTGTAGCGCCTGGCACACCCTGATCAGCCAGTCCAGACTAGTCAATGAGCCAGGTCCCAGGGAAAGAACCTGTCTCAAAAATCAAGTGGGTGGCTTCTGAGGAATGACATCTGAGGTTGACTTCTGAGCTCCACATACCTGCACACACAAAAATGTACACACACGCACATGCATAAACATATACATACCACACATATACACATACACACATGCACATACATACATACACATACTTACACATACACATACTTAAACATACACATGCATATACATACACATACCACACACATATACATACACACACCACACATACACACACACCACACACACATATACATACACACACACACAACACACACATATATACATACACATACATACACACATATATATACACATACCACAGCATCCATACACACATACATATACATACATACATACATGCTTACATACACACACCACACCATACACACACACACACACCAAAGAGGAAGAGGGAGAGGCAAGGAAGAAGTGGAAAGGACAGGAGGACAGGACTCAAGGACAGAGAGGTGCTGGACATGATCCCACTAGCCAAGCCCCTAACCTTGTCATCCCTTAGTGGGAAAAACTGTATATACACAGCTCTGAAGATGCCAACGGCAAGGTGCAGAAACCCATCCAGCTACCGAGGCTTCACCCTCAACTTTAGAGCACGAGGGGAGCTGGAATGCCACCAGAGATTTCCACTTCTGAAGATGTGTCCCTTTCACCCTCCTTCCCACACGGGTTTCAGGAAGCACTCGACTCCACGTGGTTCCTGGCGGCTCACGCAGCTTCCTGAAAGCAGTTGGCCCCGGGTCTGACCCAGCATTGATCCTCTGAGTATAGGCAAGGCTGCCCAGAGCCCCAGACTCCATAATTACATGGAGATAAGACTATCAGGTATAATTAAACAGCATCCATGGCAGACCACTGGCTGTAGCCAGACCTTGCTTCCCCACTCCCCCCGCAAATCCTGTCCCCAGGACTACAAAATAAATTATCCTGTGAAGTCTGCAGAGGTTGAACTATGGAAACAATTAAACAGAAATTAAATCTAATTCATTTATACTCTGAGCACAAAGTGGATAATGTGGTTTTTTTTCCCCCTCTCTCTCCTCTTTTCGCCCTGGTGTTGGAGGACTATTATGGGAGATTAATCATGAGGTAACGCAATGAAAGTGATCTATCATGCATTAACGTCCGTGGCCGACTCTACACCATCGATAACAGCAGCTAGAAAACTTAGAGGTGATGCTGTGCTGGGGAAGTCAGAGAAGGAGGGGTCTGACTGACATCTGTGTGGTCCAAAAACCTCTGCTGTCCAGATGTGGCCATGCTGGAAGACACCCCAGAGGCCAGGTGAGCTGAACACAGGACTTGCAGGGCTCTGCTTGTCTCCTCCCCATGGAATGTTAGGCTCAAAGGAAATGCTGCTGGGCAGATGGCCTGGGTGAATAAGCTAGGCCTCAGTTTCCCCAGCTGTAAATTGGGTGGATCCAATACCTGGTTCAAACGCCCAAGAGGACCAGATGGGCACACAAACAAGAAAGTGCTTAGGAAGTGAAAGCTGGGAGGAGCAGGTATCTGGTGCACAGCTCAGCGAGTTGTCCTGCTTTCAAGAGAAACTATCTAAAAGACTGTCTTCCTAGCTAAGAGAGGACATTTCCTCTAAATAAAGGGAGGAGAGGGGTGCCTGCCACACGGGGTGTGTTTTCAAAACACTGTGCTTGGGAAGTACCAAGAGAGGTCTAAGGTTAGTGCCCCACCCACTAAGTGCCTGAAAAAACGCAAGGTCCTCCAAACAGATGCTCTGCAGTTCAACCAAGGTGCCCGGGCGCCAGGAAGCTCAGCTTTGAGCTTGTCATAAAAATAGGGAGGAACAAAGGCCAGCTCCTGCCAAGCTCCCGGGTGGCAGATGGGACTTGCCAGGAGCCCACAAACCGCACTGCTCCCCAAGGGCCCACGCACTGAGCATGGGCCTCCTGTTATCTCTCCAACAGGTGCTTGGGGACAGGGGAAGGCAAAGCCAAGCAAAGCCATGAGCCAGCAATGTTCTGAGGTCCTCTGACCCCGGCAAGATGCCGACCCCACAGTCCACATGGCTGGGATCCAGCCCAGCTTCCTCTACCTGTGCTCAGGGGACACAGACCCAGGGTAAGGAGTGAGAGACAGAGCTGGCCAGCCCCGCAGAGGGAGCCCGCCTCAGTCTGCTGCTGGTCCACATTTTTCTCTTCTGTCTGCACTGCGAGGATCCCTAAGGTCATGTGTGGTATCAGGTCAGTTAACTGTGTCCTAGAAGAACACCTAGATGCCCTTGGAATGTCCTGCCTGGTCGGAGAATCTGCATGTCTGGTACCTCAGGCCACCCCAGTTAATCTGTGCTTCTGTGTGGCCCACAGTTCGGTCCTCCAGCTGGAGGGAAAACCAAGGGCAGCCTGGGCCACATGGCCAATACTCCCCATGCCAAGGCTCACGCAGGGTCCATGTTGGAGTGCTGAATGTATTTTATCCCACATAATAGAGCACGTTAGTGCTGCCCACAGGACGCCATGTTGACTCCTCATCTCTCCTTTCTCCTTTGCACTAATTCCTAAGGAAGGATCCAAATTTATGTGAGTCCTTTTCCCAGAGCAGACTGTTCCTGTGGGAGTACAATGACCTCCTAGCAGGTCATCAGACACAAGTATGGCGGGGACAACTGCTGAAACTCAGTAGTCCATAAAGCACCTCAGATGCCAGCAGCTGCAAGAGTTACCTGTGCAATCAAGGAAACGGAGGTGGAGTCATACAGCACGGTTTGTCAGCAGGCGGGGAAGGAGGGGTGGATGACAGACAGCAAGGGCCGGGGAGAGGATGTGTCTGTCAGAGGCAAGAGATGCAGAGCAGTCACCAAGATCTTCTGTTTCCAGGGATGACAGGCAGAGTGGAGAAGAGACTACTTCACTAAGGGAGGAGACTGGAGCCTCGGCCAAGTGCATGCATACAGTAGGTACCAGGTATCAGAGCAAGCGTCAGAAGCATGGGCTGCTAACCAAGCCCAGCATCATCCCCCCATCAGGATGCCCTTGTTACCACACCCCTCCCACACCAGCACCCAGCCAACCTCTCTCTACTCTGCCTTGAGCTTGGGGACACAGGCCTGGAATGGTTATCAGCCCTGAACTTCAGCCCAACAACACGCCAGCTTGTATAGCCCGAGCTATGACCTACATGCTTCCACTTTGACATTGCATTGACATACACACTCATAAACTTTCACACCCTCACTCACACCAGTGAACACCGTGCATACATTCACATACGTGCACACACACACACATGTTCACACACATCATCAGAAACAATTCCATACACACTCATACATAACACACACAGACATAGACGTGTGTGAGCATGAACCTCCTTGGGCTGACAGGTACAGACCCAGGAGTATACCTTTGACATTCCTAGGAGACATGCGCCCTGATTGGGAGCAGCTAAAAGGCTGCCCAGGGAACGCTTGTCCTGAGTGGAGGCCAGAACAATGTCCCAAGAGAGAGGGACCAACTCAGCTCTGCTCCTCCACCCACAGACCAAACCAAGTGTCCCAGCTAGACAGGCCAGAGAGCAGTGTCCAGTTGCCTCAGTTTATAGTTGGGAATTATACCGTGAGGCTGGAGGAGGCCAGGGATGGGAGGAGGTGGAGGGTCAGGAGAAGGCACCCACAAGGCCATGGGTCCTTCAGGGAAGGAATGTATCTTTGTCCTTGATGTCATATCTGCTCACCGGGTACCAAGGCAGATCAGCTGCCCTCACCAGTATCTGACTGAGCAGAGAGTTCTGGGGTCCAAATATCACCGTTTGCACTGGTTTGATGGGAGCCTGTTTATATCAATGGTATTTTGTTCAATGTTATTTCAAGAGACAATCCTCTGTACACACAGAAGTAGTAGTTTGGTATTCTTAGTGGCAACTCAGCACAGAGACCTTGTTTTTAACTAAGCACTGACTCAGACGGCTAAGAGGTCCAGATCGCCCTGGTGGTCCAGCCATGTGTGTGCATCCATGCACAAGCAGGTGCAGGTGTTAGCAGTGATGCCCAGGTTTCACATGTCCTGAAGGGGGACTACAGGGTAGAAGGCCAGAGTCCACACAAATCCATTTCGAGCTGCGGAGACCACTGTAGAGTGCTGTGAGCGAGGAGTCTTTCCCACCATGCTGCGGGGACTCTATATCTGTCTTCTTAATACTGTTCTGCTAATATAAATTAGTAAAATTTATTCAGTTCATAAAGTATGCTGGCTCATTAATAATCCTGTTGACTCTAGCCTTTTATCGTGTGTCCTAAGAGACCCCAGTTTATAGTAGCATGGTCAGCTCTGCACTTGGAACAAATGGGACAAGAAAAAAAACACTGTCATTGGTGTCATATTCCAACTGCATCATGAATGGGTAACCTAGCCACACTGCAAAGGATGGACATCAGTGGGTCTGGGAGCACCCTTGTCACGGAGGGCCAACCTTGGCTACAGCAAGGAGGACCAGAGTTAGCAACTGCCACCAAAGAAGAAAGAAAGACCTGAGCAAGCATTCAGATGGCTGGACATACTTCTGCAGTGGGGAAAGATGGTAATTTCCAGGCACTGTGTCTCCCTCGCAAAGTCCACACCTTAGAGGAGGTATCTGCTCTCTGTGTCTGATTTTTATACAATGTTACAAGCCTGAGGCCCTGCAGCTGTGTGTGTCGCTGAGGTAATCCTTGCCAAAGCCAGAGTCTACAGACTCACTCCAAACTCAAAGCTACCTGCAGTTGATATAGGCCTTGGATTCTTGTTTCCAGTCTCCATTTGTCTTCGTCCCATCATGGGACCAGCAGAGGGACTTAGGAACAGGTCCCCAGGAACCATCTGAACAGGATGATGCAAAGCGACAAGGGAAGCTGACTACCCTCGCTGCTCTCTTAGCCTGTGCCCCTCCACCTCCGAGCTCAGGAAAGTATCCGTGTCTCAACCAGGCATACTCCCAGCTGTGAGTGTCTCAGGAGCAGAGACAGGATCTAAGTATTTAGACAGGAAGAAAGATGGCTGCCTGAGCCTCCTATGATGGAGTAAAGACTCATAGGCCAGCAACTCCTGGCAGAGCTGCCTCTGGTCTGCCTCTCCCATGAGGCGGTAGGCAAACGCCATACACAGAAGCAAAATACAATAAGAATCTGATACACAGCCTCAGGTATATACAGCATGAATCTGGTTTGTGCAAGGCCCTGGCTTCTTACCCCACACCAAAGAAAAGCAAGAGGCCCCTCCAGCAAGGACACTTCTGGGTGTACACTTGAAACACCAGGAAATGGGTCTCTGACAGGTTTATATCCTGTTCCTAGCAGCGACACACACAACAGCCTAACAGCTGGGAACATCCACTGATTGGCAAGGAGTTGGAGTTGGGGGGGACTGGAGATACCAGCATCTGGGTCCCTCCAAATGATGAGACATCATTTGACTTTGAAACTGAGGGAAATTTGGAGCTGGGGAACGGTCAGTTGGGTATGAAAAGTCACACGAACCAAGGCATACTACCAGGGGGAGGGACAAGGCTACTGAACACCCAGCCTTCTGAGTCTACCAGCATGCCCCAAGCAGAAAGCAGCCCTCACTTGGGAAAGATTCCTGAAAAGTCCAGCATCCTAACTGACCCCCCAAGTCTTCCTCCCCCTGTAACCCTGCCACAACATGGCTGCCAGGTCTGCTCTGAGGAGCTCAGAGCTTTCTAGGCCTCACGAGAGTCTGAGGCTTGGATCAGGTCCTCCTTCCATGAATTCTTTGTGCTTCCCTTCCAGGTCTTGGTCCCTCCTTGATCAAATCGAGAGTTAGGTTAAATGATCACTAAGACCTTTCTGTGATCGCAGTCCAGGATTCCAGAGATTTCTGAGTTAATGATCAAGTCTGCCTGTGAATAAGAAATGAGCCGAACAATAGCTCTGCAGCCAGCAATGCTTGGACAGGTTTACTAAAGGCACTCAGCCGACCTCAGCCTTTTCCCTAGAGCAGATATACAAAAGCTCTCCCTCAGACCTTGACACAGGCAACCAGTTTTAAGAGCTTTTTAAGGACACCTCTTAATGCAGCCAGCCAAACCTACTTGCCAGAAACCTGCCATGCTTTTAAGGGGGGAAACTAAGACACATTTGGGCTCCAGCTTTTGGCTACCCTATCAGATGACTTCTCTGAGATTAGCAACAGAGAATGGCCATGCCCACCTCCCCATGCCCATGAACACAGCTGTGAACACTGGTCTCCTTCCCTAGCCCTGTCTACAAAAGGCGGGGGAATGCTTGCATCTCCCAGATGAGCCCTAGAACTAGAACAAACCCGAGGATGGGGATCTTGTACCCAAAGCAAGCATCTCCACTTAAGGAGAAGGTATTAAAGGACCACAGTCTTCTGCTCCAGGAAAACCAGGAAGGCCACTGTGGCCTCATAGCACCTGGGCATCTGAAATCTCCAGGTCAGTGCCAAGTGCTTATTGTCTGCTGCTTTGAGACAGGGCCTCAAGTAGGCTAAGCTTCCTCTGCAATCACTATGTAGCCAAGGATGGCCTTCAACCTCTGATTCTTCTGACTTCACCTCTTGAGTGTTGGGATCACAGGTGTGTACCACCACACGCCTGGGTTATAAGATGCTGAGGATGGAACTCGGGGATACTGGCATGCTAAGCAAACACTCTCCCAACACCACCAGATCCCAAGGCCACATGACCAAGATCCTTACACGTGACTCACCATCAGACCCAAGTGCTCAGCCATGGACACTAAAGGAGACATCCAAGCTTTCTGAGTGTTCTCTTTGGCTCTGTGAACTGTGGAATGGATCACTGGGCATGGGTGAGCGGGGGGCTGAATGGCCCTGTGTACTTCAGGCACCAGGGACAAAACTACCAGTTGATAATACTGCCATAAACTCATGTGTGTGAGCCGAGTCTGCCAAAGTCAGCCAGCAGTCCCTTCCACCCAGAAGTCCCTTCCCAAGTCACTGCCTAGCCTCCCCAAGTCTCATATGAGTTTTCCAAAAGTGGACAACATTGCTATCCTCACCACCAAGAAAAAAAAAAAAAATCACCGCCTCCAGGAGAAGAGTCCATGCCTCTAAAAGGTTTTCTGCAGCCACACTATGTAAATGGAACTGACACACCCCTCAGGATCCCAGTATCTGAGAGAACATCTCCAACACCCCTTAAAAAGCATATCAGAATTCTAGTGGGCCCTGTTGTGGGTGGAATGACTTTCCCCGGTTGTTGATCTAACTCCACCTCTTGAAATAACCAGTCAAATGGTAGAGATGTCCCCCTCCCTAGGGGCGGGAATGGTTAACCAACAGTGAAGAAGAACCACCCCAGGAAAGTGCTTGGACCCACAGGACAGGATCCTCTAGCTTTTTGCATCCTGCTCAGCCTGCTTCTGCCCAAATCTCGCCTCCATACAGGGACTCTGAGACTCAGGAGGCTTCCGTGTAAGTTCTGCCACCACCCCGAGTTTCCAGTGGTCATTGTGCCCGTTAGCAATGACCCAGAGGACGAAGGTGTTACCACATCCACTCTTGGCGCGCTGGACACACCTTCCTAGGCATGGGGCCACACTTGAAAGCAATGGAACTAGAGAGCTTGCCCAGCCTGGTAGCCATTTCCTGTTGGCATGAACACACTTAACAAAGCATAACTTTAGGCAGGCAACAGCCAGTGAGGCTTACCAAGGCAGGACAGAAACAGCACCCAGGGGTCGCAAGTCAGTGGACGGCAGCCATGCGGCTCAGCAGATGGCACCCTGAGGCTCACTGATGGAGCCAGCTTTGTTGAAAAGCTGCACCATGGCAGCATCTAACTTCCTTCCCCAAAGAGGCAGCCCAGGACTGCCACCCACATATCCTATTACCTTTCCTGTGACGTTAGATCCTACAGAGCTGCCATGGGGCTCTGTCTGCCCCATTGTTGGCCACTAAGAAAGACTGATGGATGTACAGTGGCCTATATAGGGGCCCAGCCCTGTGCATAAGTCTGGCCATAAAACAAAATAGCCCTGACCTCCAGAGAGGTTGGAGCCAAGATTATTGAAGTCAACAGATTGGGGGAGGGGACACGTTGCCTTGAATAAGCCAGTCCCAGAGGCCAGTCATGGACAGAACACCCGACTCCGTTGTGCTGCCCTGGATGGTCATATAAAACAGAGTACCCACCCTGGCTTATCCTGTGCAGCGGAGGCTGTGCAGTCTAGGATTCACTGGGGTAGTCAGACTGAGGCGAGGGTATGGAACAAGGAAGTCTGGGATGCAAGTCAGTCCCTCCCTTCTGTCAGCTCTGCCACCAAGCCGTCTGGGGACCTCAAGACAGAAGACACAGAGGAGATGAAAAACTGACCAGCAGCCATCCCTGAGACTCCTGTGCCCCACTTCTCCCGCTGGACCTCACATCTTCTGCCCACACAGCACAAGGCCTAGCTTCTCCCCCAAATCCCTGTCTGTACCTGTGTGTGCTGAGACCTCACCCTGCCCTCTTTGCCTTTTGTCAATTGCCCTTCTGTAAGATAGGAAAGTGGGGCCTTTGGGAGACACTCAGACTGCTGTCTCCCACAGAAGGTAACCCCCCCCCACACACACACACAAAGAGAATGGGATGGGGCTGGCTTCTGCAGCTGTGCCAGGCATCTCTGTGTGCGGAAAGGCTGCGCTGTAAGCCCCCATGCAGTCAGCTCCCCCCGAGCCCATCCACTCAAGCCTGCTCTCTTATTTCTAACCCAACAGCCAAGAGCGGGCTTCTGTTACCTAACCATGGCTCAGGTATATATGTCTTTCTATACCTCGTTCCCTCCATGGAGCTTTCCGAGCCATGGAAACGGCACCTTATGCAGATCAAGGGCTCCTCCATCTGCCTCTGAGAATCCCCACTTCCCCTTAATAACCTGTTTTAGGGGATGTGGAACATGCAGCAGATGACATGACTTTATTTTTATAAACCCAGTTGGTCCTGGAGCTCTGGCAGCCACAATAATAGAAGAATGTGCCTGTTACCGCCTTGCTGAGTCTGCCGACTGCACTACTGAAGTGGTGAGGGAGGGGTTCCCTGGTTGAGGAAGGTGACCAGGGTCCCAGCAGACAGGCACACCAGGCCTGACATCTCTTCTTAGTCCTTCCCTGCTTCTGCCCAGGCAGCTCTTGCTATGGGTAGAAGTGTCCCCTAAAAGGCTTAGTCTGAAATCCTAACCCCAAGTGTCTCTGAATGCTACCTTATTTGGCAATGGGGTCTTCGGAGATGGAATTAAGATGTGGTTGCATTAGTGTGTGCTTAATCCAACACAAATGGTGTCCTTACAAGGAGAGGACACAGAGTCTTGCTCTAGGTTGAAGGATGAATCGACTCAAGCAGAGGCTGGAGATACGCTCCAATGAGACAAGCTGGGCTAAGGGGTGTTGAAGGAGAGACGGGAAAGATCTGCTGCACCCTCCCCACTGGCCTGCCCATCTGCAAAGGGCTAAGTAGCAGCCCTGCCCCACCCCAGCCTCAGGAGCTGTTACGGCTGCCCCATGGCTCAGCCACCATGCCCAAGCAACAGACAAGTAAACAGACAGAAGCACCAGGTGTCTGCCCTGCTGCTCTTCCTGGTGTCCCTCAGTGCCCCAAGGACACTTTGATTCTTAAAAGGCCATTTCAGGGCTGAGGAAATGGCGTATCTGTTAAGAACTCTGGCTGTTCTTCCAAAGGACTTAGGTTTGATTCGCAGCATCCTCAAAGCTGCTCACCACCAACTGGAACCCCAGCCCCAGGGATCTGACATCCTCTTCAAGCATTGTACACGCATGGTGCATAGACACACATGCAGGCAGAACGCCAATAAACATAAAATAAAATGGTTTTTAAAGCTTTCTTCACCCCCAAAGGCATCCAGAGCTCTGAACACCATCCATCCAATGTCCCTGTGGTTGCTTTCTAATTAAAAAAAAAAAAAAAAAAAAGCAGGTAGGGGGATTAGCTTTCCTTTTGTCTTGACAAGTTGCCACAGTGCCAGCAAGTGTGTTCACCTCCCATCCCTGTGTCCCAAGTTACCACTTGAACTCAGGTGGACTTGAGAGCCCAGAGCAAGGTCTGGCGTCCTCAGGTGGAATCGAAAGCACGGAGGCAGGAGAATTCCCACTATCATTCCCATCTTTGCAAATGTCCATGGGGCCAGCTGGATGGCTCACAGGAGAGAGGGGCACAGGAATACAGGAGTGGGCCAGAGGAGGAGCCACAGCTGAAGTAGGAAGTGAGCAGTTGCTCAGCAGTGTGGTGCCCAAGGCGGAAGGTCCTAAACCAAGGAGGACCTCGGGTCCACCGCAGTCTGTCGGAAAGAAGGGAGGCTTCTATGGGTCATATGGGCACTTGGTCCAGAACCAGGTTGAAGACACAAACCTAGGAAGGTAAGAACTTCCTACGGGGCAGTGAAGGTAGCCCAAGGAGGAGACGATAGTATCTGAGGCACCCCAAAGAGAATGCTAAGGACATGTTTGTTACATGAGAGGAAAAGAGAATAGAGAACAGATCTGCACACGGCGCATCACCGAGAGGGTCCCCGAAGGCTCTAACATGCAGGTGAGTGGCTTGCAACCAGGGCAGAGCCTACTTGAAGCCCTTCTCTCAATAACAAGCTCTGGCTCACAGTCAATCTTGCTCTGGGCTTTGGAGCTCTAGGATGGTGGCCATGTCCCAGGGGAGGGTGGGAATCCTGAGAAGTAACTGACAGTCCTCCTCTTAGGCACTGTGGCCTGGCTATCCATGCTGCCACCTTTGACTGGTGCCATATTATACACAGGAAGCCTGGGTGACGGGACAGGAGATGCCAGATTGGAAGGCAGGCATAGTCAGCTCAGAAGACTTGCATAGCCTGTGAGCTTGGGCCTCCAGTGTCCCAGCCCAAGATCCCTAAACTCCAACCTTCAATTCATATCTACAGGGTCAACTATCCTTCCTGCCACCAGAGATCTGAGACCAGCCATGGCTTCCTGTGTGCCCTTAGGGAGAAAAGTGACCACCCAAAAGGCACTCAGCCATCATGGCCTCTGGCCCTCTCTCACACCCCTCTGCTCTCTGAGAATAAAAGCACAAAGGTACTCATCCATCTAAGTGATTGATTTAGTCCAGTCCTGCTGGGTCCTAACATACATGAAGGCCATGTTCCCTCATCCCTGCTCCCGGTCATAGTTCCCAGGTGGCTGGTTGGCAACATTGTAACATTGTAAACTGTGCTGAGGTCTATCTGTGAAATGCTTTATGAGGGAACCTAGCCCTGACAGCCAATGGCCTGCCTGGCAGGTCTTTCAGTGTTTGGTGGCCTATGTAAACCACAGAGACACACGGATGTCTGTGACGCATTTCAGTGAATTGACCAGAGGCTGGAACCTCCACAGGAACCTAGATCTTCCCAGTGACGTGCTCACAGCAGGGTCTACTGAGTAGTGTGTAGATTTGGGGGTCAACGGGAGTAAAGGGACTCTTCTACATTGGCTCTACGTAAGTCTTCTAGGCTCAAGACTTGCCACCTAAACTTTTGAGACTACTGCTGGATCCCTAGGAAAGAGCCAATAGTCTCTTTCTGGAAGAAATTGCAGAGAGGCACCTGGCATTTCCATGCCCCTGAGAATCCTACACAGACTGTTGAGGCCTCCAGCATGGGTGCTCCGTCTCTGCCAGCCCCTGTTGGCTGTCTCCGGGTCTTGAGGAAGTGGTAGCCTAGGAAACAAGTGGAGCCTGTGGAGCTTTCCACTGCCATGCTCAGGATCCCAGGCAGCTTGACTCTGAAGCCATCACTTCAGAACAGGCACTCTGCAAATTTAGAACGCATGATGGCTGACTGCTGTCAGCATTTGAATGAGCAGAGAGACAGAGACAGAGAGACCACCATACATCACCATAGCGTACCAACATACTCACAGGAGACAATGACTTCTCCCAAAGTAACAAGACACACGGAGTCTGAGGCCTTGGACCAGCAGCAGTCTAGGATACTTCCCACAAGGGCCTCTTCCCCTTCTCACATCTGCCTAAAAATAACGTCCCTCTCAGCGCAAACCTATTCCTTCTTCCCAGAACATAAGCTTCCCAGGAAGCTAGCAGAGACCGTTTCTGTTCCTCCCCAGTCTGGATGCATTCCTCAAAAATCTATGTCCACACAGCTTCTGCAGATCCAATCCTGTCAAGGCTCACCCCTGAGTCAGCACACAGAGGGGTACCAGGTGAGGTCAAGCCAGCTCACCATACAAGAAGGAACAAAATCCCTCCTACCTAGGGATCTGATGATTCAGCCCTGATCTGCAGTGTTGGCCACAGAGTCCCAGGAAGCCTTCAGTACAAATAACCTGGGCAAGGTCTGGAGCTTCCTGGAGCCCTCTGTTTAATTGCTTTGAGGCAGGATGCACCAGAGCTGCCCTGATTCCTCTCACAGACCTGCACGGTACCCACAGTGCGCAGAGTGGATGAGACAACAGGGATCGATCCTAGCCTGCGATTGCTTGGGAGGAGGTAGAGGCAGAAGCCAAGCCCAGCACTTCTGGAGGGAACACCCATATGCACAGCCTGTGTCTGTCTATAGTGAGCAGGACCCTGATGGCAGAGTCAGGGTGGCCCTCAGAAGAGCCACATTTGTAACTGGGACTCTAGGTAGAGCCTTGGGTGGCTCTGCCCTGAGGCTAAGGCAGGACTGGAACCAGAACCATCCTATACAAAGGTGTATTCAGTGCTTTGGTACAGACAAGAGGGAGGAAGAAGTTTACAGGAAAGGAAGCCAGGCTGGTGGTCTGCAAGGGAGCTGGTGGCTATAGGGATGGAGAGGAGAGAGCAGGGGGCTACAACCAGGAGAGTGGGGGAGAGAAAGGTGACATAAATCAGTGATGGAGACCAAGGCCTTCAGGGTAAAAAGTGCTAGTGTCATGATAGAGATTGCTGTGGAGACAGGTCAGCCAGGGGTTCTTATTTGTGGTCCCTCTGATAATGTTGGCAAGGGATCATGGGACTGTCACCAGCACAGAACCGTGGGACACAGGCTGTGACTTTTCAAAATGGACGTGTCTGCTGGGGAAATAATTCAGTTAGGAAAGTGTTAACATCACACATGAGATCCCCCCTCCCGTCCCCAGAACCATATTAAAAGCAGAACAAGCAAACGAGCAAACAAACAAACAAAAAAATCAGGCATGGTGGCATATCCTTGAAAGCCCAGCACTGGAGAGGGAGAGACAGGAGGATGCCCGGAACACAATGGCCTGCCAGCCTAACTTAACCGGGGAGTTTCAGGTCTGTCAGAGTCTCTGTTTCAAAATGAAATTGTGTGTGTGTGTGTGTATGTGACTGTGTATGTGTGTATGTGTCCGTGTATATGTGTCTGTGTGTGTCTGTATGTGTGCCTCTGTGTGTGTGTATGTGTATGTGTGTATGTGACTGTGTGTGTGTGTGTGTGTGTGTGTGTGTGTGTGTGTGTATGTGACTGTATGTGTGTGTTGGACCGTAATCTAAGAAACAATACCTAAGGTGAACCTCTGGTCCCTCACACACTCGTGCAATGCATGCCTGCACACACATACAAGAGGGCATGAGCTGTGAGCATTCTGGGGAAGGGTCAGTTCCTACTGAAATGGCTTTGAGCTGAATGGTGTTGAGCGTCTGCCAACACAGCAAGGTCCTGCAGGTGGCTTTTGCTGGTTCAGATGAGTGGATAACACAGTGCTTGCACAGAAGGCGGACAAAGCATGTTTGGCACCAGCTCTCCTTCCGGGCACAGACAGGTCACCCCTGTGGAAAGTAGGCATAGCCCTGTGATCCAGAGACAGAGATGGAGCTCAGGAGGCTACTAAGCACTCACTGGTGGGCAGCTGGCTGTGAACATACCATACCAGCTCCTCTCTGCTGCACAGCCTCTGTCTGTTATAGGACAAACCCAGGATCCCACAGACCAAACTGCCCACCATTCATAGCCAGAGATGGATGCTACACACCTATGTCATCCTCCTGAGCAGCCTGGTCCAGCCCTCAGAAATCCTCCCCAGGCAACACAAAACCCCAGACACACCCAGAAAACCCCAGCCACAATGTACCACACCCAGCGCTATCCTGGCTATGCCCCATTGGCTGATGACTGAACATAGGAGAGGTATGGTTCAGGCTGGAGATGAGCACACTTGGGCACCTCACCTGTGGGGGAGGGCCCCTATGCTTCCAAGAGACTCCTCTCTTTTGTCAGACAGGGATGTCTTCAAAAAATTATCCTGAATCGTCAACCCTAACTCAGTCTGGCACATGTCTGGCCCATCCCAGGACACTCAGACATGAGAAGAAAAAAATAAGAGATCCAGGTGGGCCCCCTAGAGCCCAGGGACCAAACAGGAGGGAGTTTTGTGGTCCAAGAGGGGTAGCCTGGGCCATCTCTGGTCAAGGGGTACAAGCAGCCTTTGGTAAAATCTGGTTCTAATTCTACCCTTATTATAATAGTTATACATATTCACTGCAGAAAGATTTAGAAACTACACATATGCAAAAAGAAGAAAATAAAAATATCCCATAATCCCACTAACCCGAAATAACTTGTGCTAACATTTTGCGCATATATATGCTCCCAGACTTCCCTAGGCATAGGATATGTATTTTTGGTGCCAAGTGGGAGCATACTGTACAACCTATCCTGTAACTTTTCTCCATTTAACTCCATGTCATTATCAGATCACTAACTCTTCTACAATGTCATCTTGTAACGGCCAAATTAGCCCAAAGACAGCAGAGCAGCAGAGGACAGTTTGGGGGCAATTTTATAACACACATACACACACACACATACACCACTTGTCTCTAGGCATTAAATATGAAAGTGGGCTTTGTTAAAAAACAAAAAAACAAAAACAAAACCTTCTCTGTCTTTAGCCCAAATTCTACAGTGTCACAAAAAAAAACCAAAAATGTATCTGATTTAAGGACAAAGCTTCCTAAAGCGATTGTCACCCTGAGGTGCTGATCCCACAACAAGGATGGTGTCATCCAAGGTATTTCTGAGGCTTTAAGACTGGGGGGAGGGGTTCTCAGCATCAGGGTAGTTCCTGGTGAGAGGCCATGAGTGACAGTCACAGAGAGGGCCCACAAACTCACATCAGCTCTACCCAGAATGAGAGGCACCCCTCAAGTATGGAGCAGCAGCAGCTCAGGGGTGGTCTGCAGAACAAGCCCAAAGGCCTAGAACAGACAGGCACTGAAGCGCACCCAGAGGCTGACTGGAAATCCAGAAAGGGAATCCTGGACAGAGACACGGCAGCCATCGCTGGGCCAGGCCCTGATCCACTGGGACTTCACACCAGTGTGTCCAAGAATTATGTGCTATATGACATCCCTGCCACTGGGAAGCTGTCATTTTCTGGCTTGTTTGACTTTATGTCCCTCTGCGCTTTGTGGAAGGCCCCTTAGGAAAATAACAACCTTCGATGGATGTAGCAGTGTGGGGACCGTCTGGCCACACGGACGGCAGCCTGTCAAGCGTTCCCCAGGCTGACCAGGGGAGCAGGTCTCGGGGTACAGAAGAACTCCTGGTTTTAGGGGACTGCCATGGGTATGTATGACACCCAGATCGATGCCTCTGGACTCGCCAGGATGCTTTCTGCCTCAGCCCATTGAAACAGACACGACGACTGACGAAGCAAACGGAAGCCCCGTGACAGCCTTCCAGCTGACCCATCGATTGAGACTGTCTCTCAGGCATCAGGACCCAGGCTCTGCCCTACCCACTCCAGGACACAGAGGACTTCAGTAGACCCATCCTGTGATGCTCTCTGGAGCCAGGAACTTTGACCCAAGCTGACTCCCGTCCTCTGCTCCCTCTGAGATTCTATTATCTTCTTGGCCTCAGTCCAACATGGCTAAGACCGAGAAGAAGAGATCCTACGTTTCTGGGAATTGGTCCCCATGCAATGCTCTGAAGGGTGTCACATGGAGGCTGTGGCCTTTGGCCTCCCAGCCCCTTCACTCTGCCTCCTGTCAGACCAAATAAATCATCCTCTGCCACCCCCTAGCCTCTCACCTGAATGTCTGCTGTGTCTTCTGAGATAAGCTGGGTTCAAGTCCACCTTCATTCAATATAAACTCATGTTAACCTGACTACCTCTGAAAAGACCACTTCTGAACAATACCCCTCCATGGGGAGGCTGGGCAGAGACACATAGAGACACAAGGGGGCCCACAACATCAGGTCTCTCCTGAAAGGATGTTCAGGAAGGATGGCAACTCCCTCTTCTCTTGAACGACGCTGGCCAGCATCAGACCCTGTTTCTGCCCATTCCCTGGAAGACATGTGTCTACTTTCTGCTCTGCAACTTTCCCTCTATCCATGTCTCCTCCCACCTCAGAGTCACAGCCAGGATAGGGAATCATGAGGACCACAACCCTCATAGGGCATGCATGGCTCCTTGCCCTAGACCAGAACATTCCACAGGCACTTGGGGAAGGTGGGCAAGTGTGGAGGCTATTCTTAGAACAGCATTAGCACCGCCACAAAACACAGGTTCTTGGGTCACATGCTGTTTCTTCAGGTCCAGAAACTTCAGGGTAAGATCAGCAAGCAAAGATAGGCCTGGAGGATCTCTGGCTGTGATTCTGACAAGGTTCCAAAAGCCACTCTCATGAGCTCAGATCTATGCCCCAAGATCATCCGATGGCCTTGATCACACTGGCCTGTGACCAACAACTCCTACCCTATGTCAAATAAAATAAAATATGACAGTTCCCCATGTGTAAAGAACATCTTCAAATATATAAGACTCCATAGAAACAGATTATGTGAATAACCGCTTCTACAAAAATCCAAGTGGAAAAAAAAATGCAAAAGACCCTGAGCATTCCCAGAGCTCGGCATGTGTAAGTTAAAGGGCGAGGTGGTTTCTATGCTTTGCCTGAGAACTATCCTGCAAAAGTATAATACCTGATGTCAGTAGCTATAGATAGAGGATCCCCCGAAGTGCAGAGACTTCTAAAAATATTCTTGACTTTTTCCTAAATAATCCAGGTGTCATTTTAAATTAAATCTTAAGAAATGCAGATCTTTTGCCCTGGCAATCTACTTTGGGGATTTTCTCTAAGAAAGCTAAAAGTGCCAGAGAACACACATACCAAGAACATCGTGTTTGTGCTGGTTATAAAGAGGGCGCTTCCCACCAGGACTCGGACAGAGGGCCTCACAGTTGGGAAGTTGGATTTGTGGCGGGAGGAAGAGAGACTCTCGATTACAGCCCAGTTATTGAGACTCAGCAATGTAAACGTGTGACGACGAATTCCCATGACTGAACTTGGTGATGATTAAGAAGCTATACCAATAACTCGGCCAGTAAAGAGTTTGCTATGCAAGACCAAGGGCCCAAGTTCAGATTCCCGGCACCACGTGAAAAGCTTGGGTGTAAGTCTAGTGTCAGGGAAGCAGAGACACAGTCCTAGGGCTTGCTAGCCAATCAGGCCAGCTGAGTTGGCAAGCTCCATGGTCTCTAGTGAGACTCTGACTTGGGGGCCTAGAGTGGAGGGTTGAGGGGTTGAACAGACAGCTCACAGGTCAGGGGCTGCTCTTGTAGAGGACTTGAGTTTGGTTCCCAGTGCTACTGAGATCAGGCAACTTTTAACTACCTGTAACTCTTCAGCTTTGGGGATCTGACATCCAGTTCTAGCCTGCCTGGGCACTTGAGTTCACAGACACACACACACATACAGAGAAAGAGAGAGAGACAGAGAAAAACAGAGACAGAGAAAAACAGAGACAGAGAGACAGAGACAGACACACACACAGAGTAAGGAACTAATTACAAAATGATCTCTCTCTCTCTCTCTCTCTCTCTCTCTCTCTCTCTCTCTCAGACACAGCTATTTCAGTAAATGGATACACTGGTGCCTTTACACTTGAACCTTAGAAAAGAATAAGAAAGGTGGTGTTTGTTGTTCTGTGTATGTCCCTTGCAGTCTTTATCACCTATTGCTATATAACAACAGTAACAACAAAATCTCTCCATCGCTCATCTGAAGTTTAAGTAGTTCTCTCTCAACTCCCCATACTCTCACCCCTAATCATCCAGTCCCAGGGAAAAGGGCCATGTGGTCCCTACAGCTCTAGTTCCCACCTGTCTTGTCCTGCTTCTCATGGGTACCCAGTGTGCCCATTGTAACTAACATTCTCCTGGTAGGTCAGTTACATCTGTCCTAGAATGTCCAAGCGAATCCTTGTGGGCCTGCTCTGCACACCCCACAGCACTCATGTCCAGCGTGGTTATGGTTTAAGCTTTGGCTCTTTCTCATGCTCTGACCCCAGGAACTGACTGAGGAAATCCCAGGGGCATATGCGAGCAAAATGGCTCCTCATTTCTAAGTGTAGCACTGACTTGCCTCTTGGGGCTGGGTGGAGTCCTCAACTTCCTTACCTTAGGTTGGTATCTCATAGCCTTCCCCAGCTGGTGGATGTCCCATCCTCTCCCCCCAGCTCACAGATTGCTGCTCCATCGAGCTCTTGCTATCTCATGCTTCATCTATAGTTGCTGTGTTTGGACGTAGGCCAAGACGGGGGAAGCTGGACTCCAGCAGTGACCTGATGACCTCAGGGTGAGGCCATCAACCCCTCCAGGTTGTGGTAGGTCAGGCGATGTGTTTCCAGAGGGATGTCTAAGCATTTCTGAGAGTTTCAGGGCTGAGGTGAGCTCACCCTTCTAGCCTATGCCATTGGACAAAATTCGAAACGTCCGTGCTTTACGCTGAGCAGAACACCGTTCTCCCAGGCTCCTCTTCTGGAGGTCCTTGGGACTCCACAGACACGAGAGTCTCCCCTGGAACCGCTGCTTAGCCCACATGCTTGTAGAGTTGGGAAGCCACCTGATGTTAGCTTCTCAGCTACACTGATCTTTGTCAATTATGCTCCAATATTTGAGCCCTAACCAGCTTTAAATTGAATCAGGACGAAATCATCAGAATAAAAAAAAAAAGCCCAAGCCACAGCCTTTCAATTCCAGCACTGGGAAAAAAAGTTATACATTTCATAATGGCCTTCTAGCCCATAATGAACAGGAAGAATAAATTAGATTCCAAGCTAAGGGTATATTTATGCAATTTCATTATGTGCCCATGAGCAAGCCTGGTTTTCACCAAGATAAAAATGAATACTCAGAAACACTCACGCTAAATAAATGGAGTGATTTAACAGCTTAACAGGGAGCGTGGAAGAGGAACTGAAGGACAATGTCAAAAATGGAAAAATAAAAATAAGAGACTGGATATACCACCCTGCACCGAGTGCAGCGATTAGAGCCAACTGCCTGCGGGCGAGCGGGCTTGGGGCGAGCGGGTGAGCGGGTGAGCAGGCGGCAGCGAGGGCCTGTCCCTTGAGGCAACTCATCCCTAGTGCTCAGGTGATCCGAAGCCAGGAACGCAGAGGAAATGTGGGCTCCCCCTGACAGGAGGCCTGGCATTGGTTCTCTGTGCCCCAGAGGGCGGGCACGAGCCCAGACTCCCCGCCCCAAGCCAGCTGTCCTCGCAAGGACCACGCTGGCAGTCAGGATGTCACTCCTCAGGAGGAAGCTTCCAGAAGCTCTTCCCATTCTGTTTCGCTTCCATTTCTGGGCTTCTGGATGTTGGATGACATTAGCCTTGGAGATAGAAGTGGACCTTCCTCCCTGGTGTGACCAGGTGGGCCGGGGTCACGGGGTTTCCTGCGAAGTTTCCCCAGCACCCCAGCTGCAAGAACCTTCACCTTAGTGTTTCTTTTCATGGAAACAAAACCGTATTCTCTGCTGCCTTCAAACTCCAGAGCATCAGCCTTTTCAAGATGTATTTTTATCTTAATTATGTGCATGTGTGTATGGGGGTGGGGTGTGCACAGGTATGTACATGCGTGTAAGCACAAGTGCCTATGAGGGCCAGAGGCATCAGATTCCCCCCAACAGCCCCTGCTTCCCAGAGCTGGAGTTACAGCAGTTGAAAGATGCCCAAAATGGGTGCTGGGGCCCAAACCCAGGTCCCCTGCAACAGCAGTACCTGAAGTGGAAACTTCTAGTTTCTTTGGAAAGTTAGGTGTGTCAAATGATGGTTTGCTGGGGCACACAGGTGAAAGGATGTCTTGCTAAAGCAGACACGTGAAAGATTGTTTTCCTGAAGCAGACACAGGTGAAAGAATGTTTTGCTATAGCGGACACGTGAAAGGACACTTGATGAAGGAATGTAACTATGACCCCACAGACAGTGGGGGACAAGCACTGAGCACTGGTTTGGTTTGCTCTGCCTTGCTATTCTTCCCTAATGACACACATGTATTGCTTTGCCTTACATAGCGTTGTTGAGCTCAACTTGTGATTGAGAGACACTCATCCATGAACTGCTCCTGAGGTTCCTGTGGCAGCTTGCTGCTTCCGTGGCCTCACCTCAGGTCAGTTGGCTAGCCTGGCGATTCCTTCAGGATTGAACTACAGCTGCTGGTTCGTGCCTGGGGTCTGCCTGCCTAGAGGGCTTGTCTGCAGCTGAGTCGTATTTGGTGTTTGCTACGGGACTGAACTGCTGTCCAAGAAGATCGAGCTCATCCCCGAAGAACTATTGCTGAACAGTTTCCCCATATCTTAATAACTTTCTCTTCCACTACCTCTGCTGGGCGGTGGGCTACAGATGTTGAATGTTTATTAAAAGTAGGCTGCAAAAAAACAAATGCCTACAAATACCTGTTCTTAATCCCCGAGCCATCTCTCCAGCCCCTCTTCTTTTCAAAGCGCCATTTACTGTGCTGTGCACCAAGCTACAAAGCTGCAAGGGTTGATAAAATAATAGGCCTATTTTTGTTTCTTAACAGATATTTACAAGACGAGTATAATTCTCAAAACCTCCGATGGTGTCTAACCGGGACGAACTCAAGAGATAAGCAGCTCAGGGAATCCCTTGGCGGTGGCTGCTTCACTTCTGGGACACCAGTGCCAAAAATACCAAGGGCTCCATGATATAAGCAGAAGCCACAAAATGGCCACCTGTGGTTGTTTCCCTACCTCCTAGATGTGGAAACTGAGGCACAAGGGAGCCCAGCTTTATGGCAGAGAGCTAGGCTTAGACCAATCTGACCAGGAATGATACTGTAATAGCAACATAATGTTTTAGTAATCATTTCTAGTTTCTTTCTTTGTTTCTTTGTTTCTTTCTTTATTGGTCTGGAGGGTTTTTTAGGGGTGTGGGATGTTATTTTTGTCTTGAGACATAATCTCGTGTATCTAGTCTGGCCTTGAACCCATCATGCAGCTGAGGACCGATCACACTGCACATCTGAACCCCTGGTCCTCCTGCCTCAGCCTCCTCCCACTCCCTACCCTGCCCCCAGGCTAATATTACAGGCAAGCACCACCATGCCTGGCTCTGGCAGCCACTTTTTAAAAAGTAAAACTTAGATCTTTTTCAAAGCAGGGCCAGCAATGTGGGTCAGTAGGAAAAGCCACCGAGTATGACGACCTGAGTTCCACCCTGGGAACAGGTGGACAGAACCAAACCCGAGAACTGTCTCCAGATCTCCACGCACATACCAGGACATGCACATACCCGCTTGCAGACGCACACACTAAATAAACAAAAATTTCAACATCTTTAAATTTTAAATTAAAAAAAAAAATTTAAATTTTCTTAGATTAAGTAAAAATAAATAAAACGGGTGAAATTAATCTTAATAATAGACCTCATTTAACCTAATCTTCTTGAACTGTAACTGAGGCAACATCGATGTAACCTAGCAGATGAACCACTCCTGAGGGATATGCTCTTGAGCTGAGTGGCAACGCTGCTCAGACTAGTCTAGTGTTCCCATGTGCCAGTGGCCACTATCCTGGTCTACACAGGCACAGACGCCTTCAGACCACCCTGCTTCATACACGTGCCCCAGGCGGCCAGTATACAATGGCTTGCTGGAACCACCACTGACCTCCAAGATCTTTCTCACTTTCAAGGTTAGAAATTCTCCAAAACCACCCTGCAGCCATTTTGAGCCCACATCCTCCGTTCCCTGCTGAACACTTTCTCTGAGAGCGTTCCAGATCATTCCAGGGGCTTCGAGTTAGACCCAAGAGCCAGTGCCGTCACCCTCCGAGGACAAAATCCTCCATTAACAGAGAACCTCGGAGCACAGCAAGGTGTTGGGTTTTCCACGGCTGGTGATGGAGAACCTCTAACCACTAACACAGAAGAATCAAGAACTTCCAGTCAGCTCTACCCTCCCTCCTTACTAAGCAGAGGAGACAAACAAGCCAGTGACTAAACATCAGGCAGAAAAAGGGCAGGTACTAACAGGACTGCACACTCTGGGCCTGTGCCAGCGTCATGGGTGCAGAACCCATGAACTCATTAGCACAGATGGCGCTGGCCAGGTATTGGCTACTGCCCAGAAAGTATTCGGAACAACTGGTCAACCTGAAGAGCCACTGTCAATGTGGCTGAACGGGGCAAGGAAGGACATGGGGTGATCTGGGACAGATGGGACATGCCCCAAGCCACCTGAGGAAGTAGACATCAAGCAGATGACAGGCAGCTAGAGGACACCAAGAGACTGAGGGACTCAAGAACCACTACCCTGCTGAGGCACTGCAGGGCAGCCCTCCTGCGTGGTGGGATGAGCAGGTGGCCCACGGAGCTCTGACCATCACACTCTTGGTGACTTGATTAGCTACAGTAGCTCCAAGCACAGACAGCCACTGTTTCTGTATCACCCGTTCAGGTCTCTCAGTGACCTGGTAGACCAAGCCTCCATATCCACGAGATGGAAAAGTACCAGAAGCTTCCCTGCTTCAGGCACCATGAGACTCTGACAGCTGGCACCTCGGCCCCCTCACCGTGTGCCGGCTCCACGGTCATGTGATCGCAGTGCCTGTGGAGGGAGGCATCGAGGAAATGCCTCCCCAGTTGGTTGCTGGAGAACTGGTTTGCACAATCAGTTCACAAGCAGGAGGGAAGCAAAAGGGAAGCAGAGAGTAGCCGCTCTTCTCATGAGTGTCATGGTGTCTTAGAAGCCACCTCCACCCTATACCTGCCATGCCAGTCCCAGAATTCCCAGTCCACCTGTGTTGCTGTACCCACCACAGCCACTTCCAGACTCCACAGGCTGCACCTGACGGGCATTCTCTCAGCTGGACTAGGGCCAAGGCTGCACCCTCGGACTCTGCCGCGTCTCCTCCTCCTCCACCCCTTACATAACCAGGCCTGTCCTCACCCCCACCTTCTAGACATGGGGGTGTAACATCTGCTCGTACTGTTCCTCCAGGAGGGGGCCTTCCCCCACACACCCGCACCCCAAACTCACACACTGCCATCTCCCCCAGAGTGGTGAGGGACAAAAAAATACCATAAAATAAAAACACACTACACCCACGACCTCGCTAATGGGGGGTGGGGGGAGCTCCTACAAGTGAAACACTCTCTGTCTCTCTCTGTCTCTCTCTCTTTCTCTCTCTCTCAAAACAGTGATGGATCCTAGGAAGCAGGAACACAGAGGGCTGGCACCGCCTGACCTCTTCATCTCTCAGCCTGGAAGCATCTTTGATATTTCTTATTGTTAAAACAGAAGGAAAGGGAGAAGTCTGCTGGAGCATTACGCTGAGGCTCACAAGAGATGAAAAGTCAGAACTCAGCTCCAGGAGCCCTTGTCAGGGCAGTCCCCTGCCCCTGTGCCTGCTCCTCCCCCTCCCCCTACCCCTGCCCCTACCCCTGCCTCCTAAACACCAAGAGACATCTTTGAGAAATGGAAAGTCCCCTGCTGGAATTGATTAGCCACACAATAAGTTCCTTGACAGTGGACTGTGACCACTCCAGCCACACTCAGCCTCTTGAAGGCCCAGCAAGGTCTGCTAGTGGCCTCACCTAGGGGCAGACACCTGCCACCTTGCATCTTCCCAGTTGGCCCCATGCTGCCTTTCTTTCTAAATACCTTTCAAAGCCCAGGAAAAAGCCTTTCATTCTTTCCCTAGGAAATGTCTACTGCGTCTCTGTTATCCAACCCAGCCCCCTACCTTACTATGTCCCTTAGCAGATCTCTCTCCTCCCCTCTCTTTTTCTCTCTCCCCTTCTCCTTCCTCCTCTTCTCTCTCCCCCCCCAGTGTGTGTGTGTGGTGGGGGGGGGGTGTGTACAAAAGCCATCCTGTCAAACCCATGGACACACCTTACAGGTATGAACAATGAATTGAAAGTGAATCCTTTTGGAATGAACGGGTTTCTTAGGACTGAGATGGAGTCCCATGAGTGAAAGACAAAGGCTGTCACCTTGGATCTCCATCTGTCACCACTGCACCCATGCAGGACGTCGGAGGACAGCTGACCTCCGTTTGCTTTCCCTCCAACACCGAGGGACCTGTTCCCAGCCACGAAGAAGGCTTGCACTCATGGAGAGCATTGCTCGCTACTCCCTTGTCAGTGACACCAAAGCTTGTCCCTGTTCCTGCACATTGGTGAGCTGAGATACATCAGATGTGTCCTCCTCAAGGTCCCAAGCTGCTGAGGCACCTGTGTGGACACTGGCCTCGCTGCCCCTGACTACAGGCTCCAGGAAACTCCAAGGAGCAAGACTTGTCTCAGTAAAGGTAAACAACGGTATGTCCACCCCTTCCAAGCCCACCTCCACCATCCCCGGGTGTAAAAATCAAGGGTGTGACTAGGCCCTGCACACCTGCTGGAGCCTCTGTTGCCCCTTTCCTGCTCTCAGGTCCCACGGGGAGACAGTATCAAGAGGCAGCATGCATGTGCTGGAGTGGAGAGTAGAAGTAGGGCAGAAGCCTCAACCAGAGAAAGACCCACAAGCCCAGTCACACACTGGAGAAGTGTTATACCTGCCAGGGCACAGCCAATACCATTACTGCCTAGTTTTCTATGCTAACTCCATTGCTCCTGAGAGTCCTAGGAAGACCTGGGCTGGGACCCCTCCCCCAGGAGCCGAGTCCACAGATGTGTCTTCTTGTCCCTTCTCTTCTTGGAATCAGGACTGACTTCTCTCACCGAGATAATCGGGTGCCTGAGCCCAGACGAATGTGTAGCACATTCCAGAGAACTCTGGGGCAGAAAGGAGAGCACTGCTTACTCGGCTCAGCAGCTGTCTGTCTGGTGTTCATTGCACATAACCAACCATAACCTTCCTCTGCACATAACCAACCAACAGAGGAAGGCCATCGAGAAAACCAGATGGCATAAAGCAGGTAGGGCCACTGCTGCCCCTCTTCCTAGAATATACTCAATGTATGGACTACACACACACACACACACACACTTGCATATATACACATCATGCATGCATATACACACACATATATACATACAGCCACCACACACATACACACCACACACACAGAGACACATACATGCATAGGCACAGACACACCATGCATGTGCATGCATGCATGCACACATACACACAAACACACAGAGAGACACAGATATATACACACAGGCATACACATACACACATACACACATACACACATACACACAAACACAGAGAGACACAGATACACATACACAGGTACACACACATATACATATTCACATAGGCATGCACACTCATATACCACACACACATACACATAACACACAGGCACACATGCATACACACTCAGGCACAGACACACACACATACATATATACACAGGCATACATACACACCACATGCACACACATACTACATACACACACACACCAGCCTCTGTTCCCCGTGGCTCTGGCTGATCCTTCTGTAGTCACACTAATGTCATCTGCCATCCCCTCGGTTGAACCAGCTATGTCCTGCTTTCTCTGCTCAGAATCCCTGGAAGCCACAGGTGTATCTTCACCTGTTCCCCTACTTTCCCCAAGAACAACAGAACCCTAACAGTTCTCAGCAGAGCTGCTGCTCTGAGTTCCAGCTCCCTGTGACCCTCAGAGCTGCTGTGGTATCTTTACAAAGAAAGGAAGGGGTTGTGCTGCTCTGGGTGCCCCAGAGGCCCTCCCTGTAAGAAGCCCAGTTCACAGATTTTGTTTCAAAGGCCTCTGACACACGCAGTTCTGAAACAGAGTCCAGTGACTCGATGGACACAAGGGTGCCCTGTCATCCACAGCTCTCCCCCTTGTCCACACAGCCTCAGGGTGGAAGGATCAGCTTGTATTTATGACCCCTGAGACTCATCTTGCCCAGAGAGAGGAGAGACCACAACTCTCTCTTGTTCTCCAAAGGGCTCATGTACTTATGATGAGGCCCCCTCTGCACCCCTCTTCAACCATGTTGAGCCTGCCCATGTTCCCTCTTCAGGAGCCCTAGGTACCTACCTGGGATGGTGAACCAGGCCAAGAAGGCTGCCTTGGGAGACCAGAGGGAAACCACAGTCATGAAGTACATATACTCAGGGTCTAGGGAGACAGTCAGTAAAGCGCCTATTACATGGGCATAAGACTCAAGTCCAGAGCTCCAGTGCACGCCCAACCCAGGGCAAGGATTGCAAGCAAGCTCCACGGCACCTGGCCCACAAGTCTTATCTAAATGCTGATGTTTAAGTCTGTAGATTGTAAGGAGGATGCTGGCACTCAAGCTTCCGCCAAGCCCTGTGTGCTGCTGATGACGCTGCCCGTCTGGGAGCCATGGATTTCCCAATACAGAAAGGAAAACCAAGGCTCTGTGGACAGCAGAGCAGATGACTCTGTTAGGACGGAGAATGTGATGTTCTGAGAGAATCCAGACCCTCACAAACTTGATCATTTGAAGAGGTTAACGCATTGAGCTCTTGAAACAGGAAGGAGTGGGATGTAGGCAGCTGGGGGGTCGTTTAGGAAATACACAAGCCAGGAAACGTTGAATAGCAAGCAACCGAATTAACACCTCACATACCACATGGTGGCCCAGCCTTCATGCGCCCCCCTCCCGCCACCAAGCACTTGGACCCTCCCACCCCCGCGCACCCAGATGTCTACTCTCCATATGAACAACCACATCTATGATATCATTTCCCCAGTTTGACTTCCCAGCTAGGACCTCAGCTCGGTGTGGGTTGGACTTTCTGTCTGATTTGTTTGGTTGTTGCTTTCTTTTCTCTTGCCACTGTGGCTCCAGGGCCAGAACGAGGCCTGGGACTTAGAAAGCAGTCAAGAAATATTTATTGAATGAATGGCTTTAATCTGTGCTTCATCGGGAGTCTCTGCAGGTGGATAAAACATTCTCCAGGAATGCAGTTGGTTGTCTGGGCCCAATCTACACCGCTCTTCTTGAGTTTGATTCTAGGTGTTCCACTTAATTACTGTTGTTACAAACAGGTAGATACAGAGATAATAAGTAGATATATATGATGTGATATAAACAGACACATACATATATACATATATATGTTACATATAAACAAAGAATAGATACATATATATACACATACATATATGATATGTTACATATAAACAGAGAATAGATACATACATATATATATGAAATGTCATAGATGATGTATAGATATAAAGATAGATGATAGATGCCTAAATACATAGATAGATATATTCATACATGCTAAATTATAGACAAAAAGATAGAAGGATGCATGGTGATTATGGGTAGACACACATATATACACACAATAAATTATAGGCAGATGATAGATACAAACACACATAGTAGGTTACAGATAAAATATATATAGATATAAATATACACATGTATGGTAATATACATAGATGCAGAGATACATCTATGTTATGTAATGGATGTTAGGTACATACATACATACATTTACACATGATGGACTATGGATATATACATATATTTACACATGACGGACTATGGATGCATACATACATACATACACAAATACATAATTAGATTTCTTGTTTGTTTTTTAGTTTCTCACAATTCTCTGGAATTTTCCAAATTCACAGCTGTATCAGGTACCAAAGACTCTCACCTCCCCTTCCTCCCCATAGTTCCTCTCGACACTTCTTCCTGGCTGCACTGGCTAGGGTTTCAGGATGCAGGTGAGGCAGTGGGGACAGCCATTATCCTCGATTCAGACTTAATTTTAATGGTTGCACACCCAAGAAAGAGCAAGAGAGCTGGAGAGATGGCTCAGAGGTTAGAGCACTGGCTGCCTTCGCGGAGGACCTGGGTTCAGATCCTGGCACCCACATGGCAGCTCACAACCACCCCTAACTCCAGTTCCAAGGGATCTGACCCCCTCTTCTGACCTCTGTGAGCAACAGATACTAACATACTGCACAGACATCCATACAGGCAAAAGACTCGCACAAGTGATGCATATAAGCAGACCACATGCGGAGTGTTCCTTATTCCTGGAATAAACTCCGCATGGACGCAATGGTGATAGAAGGGGCTTTGATGAGAACTATTATCTTAACGCACTGTTTGGATCCCGTTTTACAATATTTTATTTAAAATGTTGCATCAATATTCATAAGTGAAGCTGGCCTGTCATTTTATTTTTGCACAGTCTTCAAATTAAAAAAAAAAATAAAATTATATCTTCTCACTTTGTGAAAATGCCGCGGTCGCTTTCCTTCTCTTTCTGTGCGGTGGGATAGTTAATTAGCAGAAGGGGGACGGGTCTGAAGGGGCTGCACCCGCTGCAGGACTCTCGACCTTTGCGTAAGAAGAGAAGCTTAAAAACGTTTCCTCCCACGGAGGCCGGCCTTCCGGTCAGTGGTACATGACCCCTCAGTTCCCATTCTGGGTCACAGACCGGGGACTCCATCAGGCTAGTAACCCCAGCAACACCGTTGCCTTTGGATGGAGCCGCCTGGTACCCCAAGGACGCAGCCGGACTGACTGAGTAAAAACCCAGCCGAGCACCAGCATTCGCCTGCCTCTGCTTCCTGACCTCGGTGTGGACGCCGCCATGGGCTAGACCATTGACTGTGAGGAGAAACCTTCCTCCCTTCGGTTGCTTCTGTCAAGCACCACGTCCAGCAGGGGACAAGGAAGCGAAGCGGTTGATCATCGATCGATCCATTGATCGATCAGATCTGCCATCTGTTGTTCACCTGCCAACACTCAGAGAGCAACTTTTTAGGCACAGGCCTCTCTCCCGTGAGTTATGAACTCCAGCGATGGCTTCTGTCTGTCTGTTTGCTTGGTGTCTTTTCCTAACTTTCTAAACCCTGAGTTCATTTGTCTTTATCCTCCCGCTCACTGGCCACACCCGCCCTCGCCAAGTCCTCCATTAGGGCTTCCTGCGGGAGCTTGGCTCGGGAGGCTTAGGCTCCAGGAGGGAGCAGCTGAAGACTCACACCCAGGCGCTCACCATGTCTGTCCCCAAACAACCTATAGCTGCACTGTGCTCCCCTCGCTGACAGTAGAGTCCCAGAGCAAGCTTCTGAGGGAAGCCAAGAACTCACAGAGGTCACAGGAGAACGAGTGCTGCTGGCAGCAGTGGGAGGAGAAAGCGGCGGCAGCAGGTGAGGGTGCTGAAGATAGAGGGGATGATAGCGACAGCAGTGGGGGGAGGGTAGAGCGATTGGTGGTGGTGATGATGATGATGATGACGTTGATGGCTGATAATGAAGATGTTGATGATGTTATTGATGATGATACTGATGTTGATGAAGTGGATGATGCTCTTCATGATGACGCTGTTCATGATGATCTTGATGTTGGTGATATTGATATTGATATGATGATGATGACGACGACGATGAAGTTGATGCTGTTCGTGGTGATACTGATGACAACGGTGATCTCATTAATCTTGATGACGTTGACGGCAACGATGGCAATGCTAACCACGGCGATAGTGACGCCGCCGCCGCTGATAGTGATATATTGACGGTGGTGGCTGTAGTGGCGGTGGTGGTAGAGGTGATGATTATGATAATGGTGATGTATGGTAGTCATGATTGTGACGAGTGATCTCAGTGGCGATTGTGATGGTGGCTGTAATGACGCTGGTGGTGGTAGTGATCGTGAGCGTGATCGAGATGATTCTGCTGCTGATGTGGTGGTGCAGCTGATGGTGACAGAGGTTGTTTTGACGGAGATCATGGTGATGATGGAGGTGGATTTGATGGTTCGGGTGATATTGGTGGTGATGGATGCAGGTTGTGATCATGGTAGTAGAGGTAGTTTTGATGGCAGTGGTGACATAACGATGATGATGATGATCGTGCTGGTGATGACGGTAGCAGTGATGAAAGTCATGGGGTGATCGTGGTGGTAAGAACACCAGGGTTTTGGTAGAGGTGGTAACAGAACAACAGCAGCAGCCTCGCTGGTGATGATAATGATATCGTGTCAGAACACGAACTCGTGTGCTATCACCGGAATCCAGTGTCATAGAAGATGAACAAATGTCCCCCGGATGAAGGGAACAGAAACTATGCACCATCAAAGACCACAAGATGACCAGGAGGTAAAAAAAAAAGCCAAGAAGAGTGGGAACAGCCATTTGTTGTGCCTCTTACATACACAGCAAAAAGGGGGGGAAGCAAGGCCAGCTGACCCCACTGCAGATCCTCTGACCTCATCTGAACACCCACTTCTCACAGGGCGCTGCCTTGGGGACTCTGAGGCACAAAGAGCAACTTCTCTCCTCAGCTCAGCAGCTACTTAATCATACAGAGAGAAGAGACCCAGCGCGGGGTAGGTGCTGGGAACCACTCAAGGGGAGACAAGAGGAAAATCTACAGCTCAAATTAGAGGTGCCATGAAGTTAACGGCTACTTGAAAGACACATTAATTCAACGTCTTTGCAACTAATGATGAAATAGGAGTCATAAAGAAAAGACCAGCACAGTATCTACTTACAAATAGCTTAGTAAGAAAATATTTAAAAAGAAAGCAACATAGCAATCAGTCAGGCCTTGGGGATGAGGTGACACCTCCCCAGGAATTGAAGGCAGAACAGAGTCACTCAGTGGAAATGGGAAGGGGGGCAGGAAGGATCCTCTCAACAGCTGCTATTCAGTGGGGGCCTCTAGATGCCACAACAGAGACAATACAGACTGCTTACACCTGTCCCCAACATTCCTAACAGCCACCAAGGCAAACTGATACCAGCTAACAAGCCTAGGGCCTAGTACTCAAACCCAGGTATACTTCAAGCTGGGGCTTCTCCTATGTCACTCAGAAGAGAGAGGGTGTGGGAGAGAGATGGAGCCCCATTTCAAACACAGACAAACAGGAATCTAACTGTAACACACCCCCATCTTACACCCACAGCCTATAGGGTGAAGGAGCATCCCAGAAGAGTCAACCTCTGAGGGCTCTGATAACCTAGGTAAGGTAGACTGGACCGAGTCAGAGCTGCAGATCAGCCCACACTGAGGAGTGCTGCCTAATTAGCACTTGGTGAAGAGTCTGAGAGGCTCTGGAGAGATTTCCTTTGTGAAACTGGACCAGATTGTCCCTGCCGTGCCATCACAGGTTGAAGGGATGGCTGTCACGGTCAAGAGCAGTGTATTAGGCATGATGGGACATCCAGTCCCTCCACAAGAGGCCTCGATCTCTTTATAACCTGAGCTAATGATCCAGAAGGTGATGAATCGGTGTTGGGCAGAACCTGCCTAGGACAGGACCCCAACCAGCTGGCAGGCAGGTGCCACAGTCCTGTACTGGGACAAGGGAGGGACAGAAATGGCCAGAGGGAAAAGAGACGCTCCAAGTACGTTAAGATTCAGCTTGAAGAAAATTTCCAGGTGCTCAAATCCGAGAGAAGCCAGTCTGGGGCAGATATTTCCTGCATTAAGGTGATCCAAGGAAGCAGATGCAGGATTCATGGTTTGTTTGTGACGTCACCCAGCAGAACAGCATGCTCTCCCTAGATGGAGTGTTTGCTTGGCTGTTTGGGGGCAAGAGAAATACCACCCAAGGAGGTGGGGTGTTGTATGGACCTGCACACCATCCACCCGGGTGTCCACGTACATGCCGAGAGGCCCTAAAGATGACATGTGGGACATCTGGGCTCACTGAAGGGTTTAGAGAACTGAGAACCCAAGCATAGGAAAAACCGTGTACATGTGACTTCAGTAGAACAGGGTTGACATGGAGCAAGATGGAGGGAAGGACTGAAAGCATGGCCAGTCCTTTAACAGCATGGGTGGTTAAAGACAGGATGGGAGGGCATTCTAAAGCCAAGCACAAGAGCGTCCAGCTGCCCTTGTCAGAGGTAGGATGTTGCCTCCAGCTCCACAGTGCACGATGAGGCTTCCCTGCATGGGTGCAGTGCTTGCTGCTCCAGATGAGGAGAAGCACCGGCCCTACACATTTGGAAATTTACTGGAATGGCAATAGCCATTCCAGCCCTAGGGACTAGGTCAGCTGCTTCTTAGCCATATTCTCAACCCCCATGGAATATCGCTGAAGTGCCATGAGCTTCCTGAGAGAGGGCACACAGTGTGTGAGGCAGGGGGCTGAGTCCAGGGCTGCATGGCAAGGAAGATGGCAGAGGGCAGCAGAGAACAGGGATGGGCTATAGAAACCTAGAAGCTGATCCTGCCTCAGGGGTGGCAAAGCTCACACAGTGGCCTCTCACTGGGTATCATCCGCAAAGAAGATCTCAGAGCCCCTCACCTTTAGATCCTTAGAAACTGGCTATCTTCTCCTGAATGTGTGACCCTTAAATGAGCAGCAGCATCCAAATGGCCCTTACTCCCTTTTGGACTAGCTCAGCTGTTCTTACTAGAAGAGAGTCCATTGGAGGAGGGGGGATCCTGTTGTTTGTTTGTTTAGGTGGTTTGTTGATGTTTGTTTTGTCTTGCCTTACTGCTGTCTCTGGAGCCTAAAATAATACTTATCATGAACTATGTGCTACTTGATTTCATGCAGGATAGATGGATTCATGGAGAGATGGATGGATGGGTGGGTGGATGGATGGATGGATGGATGGATGAGTAGATGGATAGATGAGTGGATGGATGGATGGATGGATGGATGGATGGATGAGTAGATGGATAGATGAGTGGGATGGATGGATGGGTGGATAGGTAGATGAGTGGATGGATGAATGGATGGATGGATGAGTGGATAGATGGATGGGTGGGTGGATGGATGAATGGATAGATGAGTGGATGGGTGGGTGGATGGGTGGGTGGATGGGTGGTGGGTGGGTGGATGGATGATGGATGGACAGACACATAGCTGAGTGGGTGGATGGTAGGTAAGTAGATAAATTGATTATAAATGGAAAGCAGGTGGGTGGTTAAAGGTAGATGATCAGATAGCTTGGTGGACAGACACATGAACAGATAGGTGAATGGATGGAAAAGCAGGTAGATGGATGGATTGTTGATAGGGAGAGGGATGAAAGACAAGTGGGTGTGTAAATGGACAGAGTATGAGTGAGTACGTAGAGGGCAAATGAGTGGGTAAGTGAATGGGTTGATGGGTAATGGGTGGATAGGCAGATAAGGGAGTGAACCGATGGATGGATGGTAAATGGTGGGTGGGTGATCTAGTGGATGAGTAAATGGGTAGATAGATAGATGGATGAATAGGTGTGGTGATAGGGGTGGATGGATGGTAGATGGAAAGATAGATTATAGATAGATAGATACATACATACATACATACATAGATACATAGATACATACATAGATAGATAGATACATAGATAGATACATAGATGTGAAGATAGATTAATGATAGAGAGATTGATAATTGATTGATAGATAGATTAATAATAGATACATAGGTAGTTGGGTTGATGTGAAGATAGATTAATAACGATAAATGATAGATGGATAGATGGAAAGATAGATTAGATTAACAATAGAGAGATGGATGATAGATAGATAGATAGATAGATAGATAGATACATTGGCAGTGGAGACCCTGAGCAGGCAGGCACCCTACTTCTGATGATGGCCCAAGAACTGCCTGGAACCAGTACTCTGATACTTAATCACTATATTCACAAGGACCAGCAGGTGGCCAATGAATGGCAGCTATCCATTTGACCCTGCTATATCCAGTAATATCAAAGAACGGGCACACCAGTAACTACAGTCACGAAACTCATGCCTCAGTGCCAGTTTCTCATCTAAGTCAGGTACCGGAAGCCACCACTGCAGCCCAGCCTCACCGGGAAGGGGACACTTATCAGATACCATAATCCACATGACCCTGCCATCCAGTGGCACTGCCAGCTCAGTAGGTTGCAGATGCTGACCTGGCTCAGGGCCTAGCACTGCACACACTGCCTGAGAATGTCTCACCCAGCAATCCCTCATCTCAACAGCCCTGGGTAGTGCGATCAACCCACTCCACAGATGCAGAACTGAGGCTCAGGGGGATGAAATGATTTACAATGCCATTCTTGAGATGAATGGGTCCCTGAGGTCCAGCTGACTCTGGACAGACAGGTCTTCCTTCTGGACAGACAGGTCTTCCCTCTGGACAGACAGGTCTTCCCACTAGACAGGGACAAGTGGTACGTCACTATCCTCCCAAAACCAAATCTGTCCCCAAGGAAAGATGCCGATAATACCTTAAGCTGTGACAGTAATTCGAAGAGAGTAGTCCCCAAATGTTTTAGGGGACTAGAGCATAGGTCAAGATTTCCCTAAGACAACTAAAGTCTTCTTAGGCCTTTCACCATTTAAAAAAATCATTTCCCTGTTACTCACCAGGACTCGGTCACATTTCCCCAAGACCTCAAAGTGGCCTTGGGGCTGTGATCTAGAGCCGGTAGGGGATGACAGGAAGAAAAACAGGCCTGTGATGTACAAGAAACAGGTTGGTCAGCCTTGCCCTGTGGCCCCCACATGTATCAGACCCCTGTATGTATCAGATACTTCCAGAGGGCAGAGGTAAGCAGAGAATACCACCATGGATTCAGTGACAGGCAGACAGAGAAGGTCCCCAAAGTCGGGAGTAAGAGGTCAACCTTAGACCCCCCAAAAAAAGGCACTGGACATTCATCTGATCCATCTTAACAATGTCGCCATTGCAGCTGATGGCTGGGTGTGTCTATGACAAACGTCCGATGGTACAGAGTCCCAGAAGCAAACACTTCCCAGCCTGCCGGCTCATCCCTGCTCCTCCCAGGAAAAGGAGACTCATTCCTATCAGGCCGTGTCCTGGCCACACCTGTACGAGGCAAGGCAGAAGGTGAGGCAAGCATTGATCTGTCTCTGGTCCTGGAGGGAGGAGTCCAATTCCATGAGTCCTGGGTTCAACATGCAACAGAGTGAATTAATGCATTCCCAGATGCAAACTGGCAGCCACTCGGCAGCCACCAATTGCCACTATGGGACCTTACATGGACATCGGTCACACAGGTTAGCAAGATTATTAGCGAGATTAACCCACCTACCCCCCAAACAGCCAAGATCCTGTCAAACAGCAATCCAGTGACTTAGGCAATCTTTACGTTTTCATGCTTCTTCAAGTTAATGGCGAGAGCCAAGGCTTCCGAACCCCAAAGTGGGAGGCCCAGATGGCTGCGCCTCAGCTTCCTCTCTTCAGAGTCCACAAGGAGCCGGCTTCTGTATCTTCCTCCTTCACGACCTCCCCTGGTATTGACTCCACTCCGTTTTATTCCTTCCTCCTTGAAATTCCAAGTGGGAGGCATGCTGGCCAAGCTGGATGCTGCAGATTAGATTGCATCTGTCTGGATATAAATAATTTACTGTTGGTCAGGGGAAATTTAATTAGCTCTTGTTCCATGTAGAATCAGCCACCATGTCAAAACATTTCACTACGAATTAGCCTGAAGGGGCCAACAAGGCAAGGCTAATTTTATACACATGAGTCCCCACAGCTTCTGAAAATACACATTCAGCAAGAGACACCACAGGGCCATGACTGGCCGCCCAGTGTTCAGGGTCTGGCAAAGTCCGGGAAGCCTCAGGTGCTCTTTCCTGGCAGCCCCCCGTCAGAGGAAGGATGCCAAATGAAGTGGTTGGATGGAGGGAGTGGAAGTGATGCGGCAGATGAGGAATGCAGTGAGGGATCCAGAACAGGCATCAGTAAGGATGGAGATTAGAGTTTGGGTGGGGGCCAGGTAGGGCCAGTGGGAGGAGCCAGGAGAGGCCAGTGGTGAAAAGATAGGTGAGAGCCAGGTGAAAGGTCAGGTGAGGACCAGGTGAGGGCTGGTGAAAGGTCAGGTGAGGGGCCAGGTGAAGGGCTAGGTGAAAGGTCAGGTGAGGGCCAGGTGAGGCTAGGTGAAGGTCAGGTGAGGGGCCAGGTGAGGTAGGTGAAAGGTCAGGGAAGGGCCAGGTGGACAAGCCAAGGTCAAGGGAGGTCAGGTAAGGGTCCAAGTAAGGGGCTAAGCGAGGATCCAGGTAAAGGCCAGGTTAGAATCCAGTGATCCCTCCCAGCATCCAACAGGAGTTTGCCCAGTCACATGGCTCTTGGCCCTGAGCAGTGTGACTCTGCTCCATGCCTGGTGAAGTCACAGCCAGACTGGGACCTGCAGCCCGCTCACCATCTCTGCTGGCCCCTGTGCAACAGCAGAGGGCAGTGGTGGCGTGGGCAGTCCTTCAGGAACACTGAAGCATGTCTGAGAACAAGCCAACTGGATCAATAGCCCTTAGAAACCACCGCAACAGAAAGACATTTAAAATGTGGGCAACGTAGTCAATGGGTCCTTGAAAAAAGATCAAAAACCTCCAAGGAATGTTCAGTGAGAAAGGAAAGGGGGACAGGCCTGTGGCTGGGCTTTGAGCAGACTGGCCCTGGAAGACAGCAACCCATGGAGCACAAGGAGGAACACCACACTTCGGGCTGCAAAGAAAGGGCACTGTGCCAGCACCCACTGCCTACACCCTGTTTATACCAGTTCTTCTCTGCTCCTGACCCCCACTCCCCAGCCCTTAGCTGTTCCTGACCCTCACTGCCCCAACTCCTGATGCTCTAGACGCCCCCTGTCCCAAGCCCCTGTTATTCCAGACCCCCATTTCCTCAGCACCTCATGATTTACATCCCCAATGTCCTATCCTCCTGCTGCCCCAGCCCCCACTACCCTGGCTCCCAGCTGTCACCACTGCCTTGATTTCCCCGCACCCCCACCCGCCTGCCTTTAGTCTGGAAACCTGGGCAGCTACCACTGAGACTATTCAATTGACCTATAGGACGTCTGAGTCCCTAGAGGGTGCCTGGCAGCCCCTCTGTTGGCATTTCTTGCTGGCAATTTGGAAAAGTGGGTGTGCCATTGTTTAAATGGCTAAGGGTTTGATTACTGGTGAGATGAGCTGCCTTTCCTTGCACGAGAGGAGGATGTGCCGTGTGCTGCTCTGCGTTCTTCCTCCTGGATTTTGAGGTCAGTTCTTTTCCTTTGGAGTCAAGCTGCTCCATTGTTCTGCGGGCTCCTGCTCCAGGCTCATGCCTTTCCAGGCAGCAACCGTGCCTTTCAGTATTGGATTGTCCATCACAGACTGTCACACACTTGTTGGGCAGAGCATACAACAGAGTTGAAGCTGTATTCTCCCTAGAATCCTGAAACCATTCACACAGAGAAGGGGGAAACCTGGAATCCTAGATCTAAGAACACCACACACCAGACAACTCTGCACCTGTGTGCCTGAATTTGTCTCAGTCTCCTATCGTGGTGCTCAGCCCCAGAGCAGAAGGGGAGCCAGGGCCCCCTCTCGGTCACACAGGCCAGGGAAAGGGACCTGAATTCAACCTGGGCACACTGGTTTCAGGATGTCATCTGATGCAAGAAGCTGACTTCTGCCTTCTGCATTGTAACTTCAGTGGGCTGGTAAAGGACACAGGGCCCCCCTTTCAGCAAACCCAGCCCCAAGAGGGCAGGCCCAGAAGGAAAGCCATTCTGGTGGACACCACCTAAAGGAAGGGACAACCAAGGAATTCACAACACTTCGTGACAATCGAGGTGACAAAAGAGCCGCCAGGCCTTTCCATCTTCAGAGTCAGCAAAGATGGAGCCTGAGAACAGAAAGCATTCACCAGCCTCAGGGATGACGTGTGGGTGAGCAGGAAGCCTCCTCGCCTGACAGATAACTCAGCGAGGTGTCCAGGAGCCTTGGGTTGGTGCTCCTGACCCGCGGAGGGCTAGGTCCAGGAACTGACCCTATGGTTCAATCAGGTACAGAACAACTGTCATGAACCGGGAAGCCGACCACCGGCCAGGAACAACACCGCTGCGTACAACACACAAGAGACAGATTATGGATTTTCTCAACCTCGGCAGGGACGGGCCAGCCTGCAGTTTCTGAAAACAAGGGTTTGGGTGGGTGCTTAATGCCGAGGGATGCTCGCATACAATACTGAGTGAAGAGAAGACAGCACTCAGACTATATATAAAGATTGTCCTGATTTTATTTTAAAATATGGATTCTTTTTTAAAGACTGGTAGGAAATGTACCAAAATGTTGTCTCCTGGTGGGAAGATTAAGGTTACGGCTGACTCGGGCTCCTGTCTTCATCCCTTTCTGTGCTTTCTCTACTTCTCAGAAAAAAAGAAAATATTTACTATAATCATAAATTCTATAACCGGCAGAGGATAAATCTAGCAGAATTTCTGGCTGGAGAACTCACTTTGGAATCTTGCTCGGCTACTCAAAAGGCCTTTTGAAAGTGGGGCACAGAGATCTGAACACAGGACCCTGGTGCAGTCCTTCATGGGGAAGTCCTGTCTTGACTGCTGAGTGATTCGCCTCGTGTAGTGAGGCCACTTCGGCTTGGTGATGGCACTGCCATGTTGCTACCCCAAGCTCGGTTCGCTAATCTACATTCCATCCCTGACACAGGCTTGGAAAGCTTGGAGTACTGCGACGCAAACAAAGCCACCTCCACTCTATTCCCCAAGTCACACCTCGCTCCATTTAGCCTCACTCTCTGACTGCTGAGATCTATTCAGATCCCATATGTGGTGGTTTGAACATGCTTGATGCAGGGAGTGGCACTCTTAGGAGGTGTGTCCTTGTTGGAGGAAGTATGTCACTGTTAAGGTGGGCTTTGAGACCCCCCTCCTAGCTGCCTGAGAGATCCAGTCTTCTCTTGTTTGCCTTCAGAACAAGAACTCTCAGCTCCTCCTGTGCTAGGCCTGCCTGGAAGCTGCCATGCTTCCCACCGTGGTGATAAAGGACTGAACCTCAGAACCTGTAAGCCAGCCCCAGTTAAATGTTATCCTTTATAAGAGTTGCCATGGTCATGGTGTCTCTTCACAGCAATGGAAATGCTAAGACACCATATCGGAACAACCCCCGCTTCTCCAAGCTTTGTGTCACCCCAATAACTCTGCCAGCTGTGTCTCCAGCCAGTTAGCAGCAGCCACAACGATCAGGAGAGAGAGGACAGCCCCGCGGCCCTGTCTCTAGAGACTCCTAATCTGCTTGCTCACCAGCTTCTGTGTTGTGGATGATGAGCAGACTCCTGTTTGGAATGGTCCCATGCTAAACTCTCTCTGCTGTGTCTGGCATGGTCTCTCATCCACTAACAGTGACCAAACCATGCTGGCAACTCCAGCAGGACCCTCAGTGGTGGATAAGAAGCTCCAAGGACTCTGGCACCCCAGTCATCGCTGTGACAAGCACTGTGGGCCAGGGGAAGAGCTGGGGCTACAGCATACTGAAGCCAAACAGATTCCCAGACCTCACTGTCATGGTGGCACCAGGCATACTGTTCCCCTGTTCCCCCAATGCTGACAGGGGAAGCATTTCTCCTGAGTGGAAAGAACCAGCCACTGAGGAGGCAGACAGAAGGACCTCAGGGAACCAGGTACCTGAGCCAAGACGCCAGCTAGCCCATGGCCACACAGGACACCAAAAACAGAGCCCACACTCTTGGCGCTGATGGCCCAGTGCTCATCACCTGCCTGGAGCCCCCTTTCCTTCTGGGAGTCCTCGAGAGTCACACCCACAGTAGCAGGTGTTGGAGGTTCTTGTTGTTCCCAGGCTGAATGTACCCTACTGCGTGGGACCACATCCTCCTTCTCCAGTAATCTTTTGTGGACACAAGGGTCATATCCACTGCTTAGCTCTAGACCAGAACAATCGCTCACAGACAGGGGACATCAGCCTGCAAGGACTTGAGCCCTGGCTTGCACCTCTGCCGCATACTGTGCCAGTATAGTTCATTCCGGAATCCACTTGGGGCCGGTTCACTGCTACCAAGGGAGGCTTGTTGCAAGCATCACACCACGCACAACACACTCTGGCAGCCAAGGTCAGCTTAGGCTGGAGTTTGGATAGAGAGGCAGACAGATGGACAATGAATAGATCATGGGTGCGTGGGTGAAGAAATACCCAGTATGCCTTGTCCTTTCTCCTCACACTGACTGCTGTGCATCAGGGCCTTCAAAGCAAGCAAGCCTTCAGTGGCCTCAATGTAGATCTGTGTCAATGATATGCCCCCAACACTGATGGCTGTTTCTGGTCCCTAAGCTCTCCTATACCTGCCATCATATCCTTGGGGACACCTAAAGGTCCCATTCCTGAAGCATCTGGCCCCCATGCACCAAGACAGACCTCTGGTCAGCCTGGCCCTCACCCTCCCTGAGAGAGAGAACTGAAGAAACGCCAGGTATCCCCCAGGCCCCAGGTTCTTGGGAGGAGCTGGTATCCATCAGGGTCTCTAAGTAAGCATCCTGAAACCAGGAAGCAGCAAAATCAGGCCCTGGCCTTAGAACCAACACCCAACTGTGTACCTGATCCCAGGGCCAAGTTCCAATCTTGCTCCAGGAGGCCTGGCCAGAACAGGCTGTGAGCCAATGTCTCCACCTGTTTGTCCCCAAGGTTGCCAGCTACTCTCTATCCTGTGTCATTTGTTTATGTATTGCTGGGACCGAATACCTGACAGCAGTAACTAAAAAGGAAGGTAGAGTTTATCCTGGCTCGTGGTTTCAGAAGGATTTCCATGCATGGGAGCAGAGGCAATCACCATGGGTAGGAAGCAGAAGGGGCAAAACCTTCACAGGTTCAACACTAGTGCCCTCTTTCTGACAGCTACTCCCTGTATCTCAAAGGTTCCACAGCGCCCCCCAGCTGGAGACCAAGCATTCATGCACACGAGCCTGCCTGTGGGGGACACTTCACATCCCAACCCTAACGGTGCTTATCAGGCTCTTCCTCCCAGGCCGGGAATGATCAATCAATCGCAGATCCTACCAGAGGCCATGTTTGTGTCTTCTCTGGCGGGTCTGTGCTCTCCTCCTTCTCTCTGTCTCTGTCTCTGTCTCTGTCTCTCTCTCTCTCTCTCTCTCTCTCTTTCTCTCTCTCTCTGCTTCTGCATGAGCCTCTCTCTGCTGCCTCAGAATCCAAGATTGAAATTGAAGTGTATCCGAATAATTTTATCAGATCGCATTAAGCCCGGAGTCTTACATTTGTGAGGTAGAGCTTTAATTAAGTTCTCAGGCCCTGATCAGTATCTCACTGATTCTCACTGGGTCATGTCAAACAAGAGTCGGGCATCAGGGTGCAGCAAATGTGTCCAAGGATAACATACATGGGAACTTGGCTGTGTGGCACCCAGGCCTCCCTTTCTAGTCCTCAGAACAGAGAAACCCTTGTGATAGGCCCTTCTCCACTCTCCTCCCAAGCCACCGGTCTCATCCTACCATCCTGGCTGCCCCAGGAGCCCCTGCCCTGACCATCCATGAAAGGAGCAAGCCTGGACACCAAAAAGGGAACATCCTCTGCTCAAGCACATGCACCCTGCAACCATGGTGCCTGCATGCAAAGACTCCAACAGGCAGAGGCCACGCACCCACTCTCCAGACAGGCCCTTCTCCAGAGACATCTTGTCATGAAAACAGTTTGCACACAGCATCCCTGCCAGAGTCCTTCGTAAGTCTTGTCCATCCGTCATGTCTGAACACTAGCTGAAGGACAAGCACCATGCCCCATCACTGAGGTACAAAAGGGCCACACGGTCATCTGATCATTGGCCACATGGTCAGAGAGATGACCCTCAGAGGTCTACAAACAGATACTATGGGAGCTCCATGAGTCTTAGCACAGGAAAAGCTATGATGGGGGATGGGAAGTGGGGATGGAGGATGGAAAGAAACTGGGGGGGAAATGCCAAGGAGAGACTTCAGGCTCCTCCCACTGCCTCAAGCCAAAGCCTCTGGGCTTCCCCCCCCCGACATTGAGGTTTGTGCGTGGTCCCTGAGTGTGGTCCTTGGCCAAATCCTAACTATCACCCTACTGAAACCTCTTGACGAGCCTAGCAACTGCCAATCATGATTGTCATTCCACAGGTAAGGAAACTGAGGCACCAAGAGGTTATTTGTTATCCCAAGGCCACACAGACACTGGGGGCTACACCACTGAGACTCTGGCCCACTGCAGCAGCCTGAGTACAGAGAGCCTCCCTCCCAGCATGCCCATGCCTCGGACTCTGGCCGAGCGTTCTCCCTCCAGCATGACAACAGAGATGTCTCTTCCAGTCCTGACTGACCGCAGCCTGGCTGGTTTTATGTCAACTTGACCCAAGCTAAAGTCATCTGAGAGGAGGGAACCTCAGTTGAGAAAATGCCTCCGTAAGACCAGGCTGTACGTAGACAAGCCTGTAATTCGTGATTATTGTGGGAGGGCCCAGCCACTGTGGCTGAGGTCACCATCTCTGGGCTGCTGGTCCTGGGTTCTGTAACACAACAGGCTGAGCAGGTCACTAGGAACAAGCCAGTAAGCAGCACCCCTCCATGGCCTCTGCATCAGCTCCTGCCTCCAGGTTCCTGCCTGGTTTGAGTTCCTGTCCTGACTTCCTTCCTTGGTGGACTAGTGTGGAAGTCTAAGCTGAATAAACCCTTTCCTCCCCAACTTGCTCTGGTTATAGTGTTCCATCATACCAATAGTAACCCTGCCTAGGACACACACACACCACACATCAGTCCTCAAAGGCACTCTCCCCTGAAGTGGCTCTGCTGTCTGGGTGCTCTTTAGGGTTAGGTGCCAGGTCCCCATCCCAGACCCTCCTGTGGTATAATCACATCCCCTGCAATATTCCTGAAGCATCTCTGGTTTTAATGGCATCATGAGTTTTATACCCAGCCCATACACACCAGGCCACCTAGCTGTGTTCTCATACCTTGTCACCTCCTTGTTCCTTCTATACCTTGGACTGTGGACTCTTGGAGGAGCATGGGCCCACAGGCCACTGATGTCAGCTCTCCTTCCTGGGGCTTTAAAATGTACTCTGAAGGATTCCCAGCAGACCCGTGACATCAGTGAAAAGGAGAGACAAAAGCTACCAAAAAGGAGACCTTCCAAGCCGGGCTCAGTAAAGGTGGTGCCCTGCCCAGCCCAGGCAGCGTGTTTGGGGTAGGGAGTGCAAGAGCTCCAGATGCTACTCGGTGTTGGAGGTGCTCTCTAGCCCTAAGCACGGGAAGCTAGAGCTCCAAGCATCTCTCTGGGCTGCTAAGAAGAGAGGCCCTTTAAGGCACCTCCCTGGTGGGCGGTCCAGGCACCTGTCTCTTTAACAAGCCTCTCCGTCCATCCACAGCTGTGGCCACTTGATGTGGATGGCCCAAGAGCCACATCTGGACTTCCGTGCTATGACTCAGGCCTTGAGCCTGTGTTTGCACTCCTCCCTGTGGAGCTGAGTGGTTAATTCCACTCTCCCCTTCCTCCTCCAAAATGGCCCTTTCCTCCCCTCCCTTGCATAACCTGCCTCCCTCCCTTTCTGCCCTCCTCTGAGTTTTTTCCTAGTGGATGTGCGGGCCCAAACCCTGGGAGATGCCCACTCACAGGAAGTGAGTGTCCCTTTCTTCTCTCTGCCTCAAGAGGCCAGAGGTGGGAAGCAGGGCAGGAAGAAAGGTGTGACCCACCCCTCAAGGATGCTGCTTCATCAGGAAGTATAAACCACACAGGAGAATGGTAAAGAAAGGTTAAAGGAGAAGTGGGAGGGAGCAATTCTGTGCAGCAGTGCCTGTGACACAGAGGGTCCCTGTCTCTTGGACAGGTCTGCCGAGCTCCCAGACTATTCTATGGCCCAGGTTCAGGATATCACTGAAGGACCAGAATCTCATTTCACTTTCTATGTCAATGCTGAGGTCTGGAGGACCGACCATTGATTAGCACACTTGTCCCCAGCTAGTGTCTGCTGGAATCCCTGCAGTCTCACAAAACCCCTGCTGCCTGGAGCCGCCCCCATGGGCTAAAGCCCAAGGGCTGACAATGTCCACCTGGCATAGAGGGCTTCTAGCTCCTCGAATCCTCCCCCACCTCGCTGGGGCACAACACATCCTGGCGTTGATGGGGGGGCTCCCAAGAGTCCCAAACTTAGACCCTGGGGGCCTGATGAGGGCGGAAGGAATTATCCAAGCCTGTCCAACCTAAGCACGATTCGATTGTCAACTTTAACAGGATCTCAAATCACCTAGGAGACAAATCTCTGCCTTGATTGAGAAGGGAAGAGCCACCCTGAATGTGGGCGGTACCATCCCTTTAGCTGGGGTAGCACTCTGAATAAAAAACAGAAAGCAAACCACACATCAGTATCCCTCTCCCTCCCCGTCCCCTCCCCTTCCCTCCTGACTGTGGGCGTAGTGTGGTGAGTAACCTCTAACTCCTGCAGCCATGACTGCCAGATGACAAACAGCTCCCAAGCCACGAGCCAGAGCAAACCATCACCCCTTTAACTTGCCTTTGGGAGGTCTTTTGTAACAGCAACATCTCAATGCACTGAGCCATGGAGCAGTGCCACCCTGTGCCACAGAGCAGTGCCACCCCTTGCCACGGAGTAGTGCCACCCCATGCCACGGAGCAGTACCACCCCATGCCACGGAGCAGTGCCACCTTATGCCATGGAGCAATGCCATGGAGCAGTGCCACCCCATGCCACGGAGCAGTGCCACACACCGTGCTCTCTATTCCAGCCATCTCTGTCACTGATTCTCCCTCAAAACCAAGGAGTGGTTTGGGCAAAAGTAGACATTCAGCTTCCCACAGTTACACCTGAACTCCCAAGAATTAAGCTTCTGGACCTAACTGAGAGCAACATACACACTAGGAACTGTGGGCCTGGGAGGTGGTCTCTGCATATCTAAGGCAGGTCATTGGGCACCTGCAGACAGGGTCACTGCAGGACCAGGTACCACAAGCGGACCCCAGTATCATCCATGAGGAAGCTGTACTTCCCAGAGGAGGAAGGCAAGAAGCAAGTTCTTCGTTTCCACGGACGGGGAGGACAAGTCACACAAGAAGTGGGAACCACACCCCCAAGGTCCTTGATGTCGGTTGTATATGTAAAAATACATTGCCAAACCTGAAGACCCAAATTCAAACGCGACCGAAGTATTACCTGTGGTGGAGGAAGGCTTGTTCTTACAACATCACTCTCTGTACCTTTCCTGAGCCAGTAGACTTAAAGGTGACAATATGTGTTGACGGCTAAGGTCCTACACACGTCTCATAGTTTATCAGTTCTGCCTTGTGGCAGAGCTGGCTCCAGATCCCAGAACAGGCCGGCAACCCATGTCCTTCTCTTTAGACCTGGAGAGACAGGAGGAGTTGGGGCAAGACCAGCATCCGTGAGGACTGGGGTGGCATCCATCTGTAGCTCTGACCAATGCCAAGCTACGTTCCCTTGGCACAAGGACGACTCAGGGGTCCCTGTCCACCCGGCGTGGGCAGCGGTACCCACAAGCTCCTAAAAATAAACACCCGGTACCCTGCTGTCCCTCCACCTGGCCCCAGAGCACCCTCGCTCCCTCAGACTACAAGCTGGCTGTCTTCCCAGATGGGCAGGAGGCAGGGCTGGGCCAGCCTGGAATAGACGCAACCCAGACTTGTTCAACAGAAGAAACACTAATCATCCAGGATTTTGGTGTTCTCTGGAGCAACTACAGAGTCCAGAGACCTGAGGTCTTGTGACAGTCCCAGATATGGGTATTCAAAGGCACCCAAATCCTTAAATAACTCGTGGTCAAGCAAAAATGCAAGGCTGATTTGAGCCCAACACTGAAGAAAATTGTAAGAGAGACAGAGCTTCCATAGTCCCCGGGGCCCTTGAACAAGTAGCTACAAACTGGCTTCTGAGGGCAGGCAAATGACGGTTGTATGCACAGGACTCACCCACACATGGGCTGGTCCCTCCCTCTGGAGACAGGGGCACAGAGAGCCATCCGCACAGAGACCCATCCTAGCCGTCCTGGGAGCCCCACTGCCTCAGACCTCCTACAAAGGCACCTTCTACTGAGGTGCACCAAGGGTCCATGGGGTAGGGTAGTGATAAAGTAAAAATAAAATCTATTATATACAGCTTTCTCCAGAAAGGCAGGGGCACACGGGGGCACCTCTGTGGTAGAGTATGTTTAATATGTGGATCATTCCAGAATTCTGCATTCCTCTGAACTCCTGAGCCCTTCAGCCAAGTACATGTGGGCAGTTACATAGACGTCAGACTCCACGATCATTTTCTCTTGAACTTGGGTGGACTAAAGTCAGACTCGATTCCACACCCAGCCTTCAGCCCCATGCCTTCCTCATATCCGTCCTCCATCTCCCACCATTTGTTTCTTGCCAACCATCCTGACTTCTGTACAGGTTTCCTGATTTGTAGCTTCTTTTTCCTAAGTGGGTTAAGGATGATTCTCTGTGTGGCCTTAGATTCTGACAAGGTCAGAGCAGGGGGTTCCCGGGGCAACCAGGAACAACAATCCCTAATCAAGAAGGGAGACGAGAGTAGGCAGTTCTGGGCCAGGCCCCAGGAAAGCTGTTCAGGCAACTGGACACAGAGCTAGGCTCAGTCCTCTTTGAACTACATAGCTTGTGGCTCTGATCCCTAGCCAAGCCCAGGAGCCCACCCACCAGCCTCAAATCCAGGCCACCCCAGGCTGTACGTCAGGATTGACTCCCAGCATGGACTCTCCCCTCTCCCTGTGCATCTATTAATTCATACGTCATGAAGCGCTCCGTGTGACTTCACAGGTCCTCCCACAAAGAGATGGGGCCTATTTTCTCACTCCTGGTATCAGAGCTACTTCCAAAGTCATAGCTTTAATAGACACGGCTTCCTTCTGCTTTGTGGCGAGGGACCCAGCCACTGAGACATGAGCAAACCTGAGTTAGCCTTCTAGAGAAGAAGCCACATGAAGCCAATACCCGCTGTCAGTTCAGCCAGCATCAGCCCACCCACACAACTGCTCCCAGGTGTTTGAGGAGCTCCGCGGAACACTGCCTGCCCAAGTCATCAGAAGTATCTGGCAGGCCTGAAGCAAAAATAAGTGGTCATCACGAGCTACAGCGGTTTGGGGCTTGCTTGTTATACAGCAGTAGCTAACTGGTACACCCTCTCCTACAACGCACGGAGACCTGAAACTTCATCCTGCTCATGGTATTAGCAAAATCCCATGGGGATGTGTGGCGGGACTTCATTCTCTAGGGTTTATAATTGAGTCTCTCAGTGAGATCTTTGGTTTAATTTTTTTCTTTTAACATATTTTCAATCAGAATGAGCAGATGCAGTTCAGAGCACTCCCGCTGAGTTCTCAGAAGCATCCATCCCTGGCTTTCTCCACAGAGGCTCATCCTGTCTGTTGGAGGCCGTGTCCTCATGTAGCTTTTTCAGATGTGAAAAGAGGGACGTTTTCCCTTCCCCAGCAGCCGGGGCACCCGAGTGTGGGAGAGACACGACGTGGCGGCCGTGGCTGTGCCTTTCACGGCTTGGGCTTCGCATCTGTGCGAGGCTGGTGGTTCTTATCTGAATTCTAAGCACAAATAAATGGGACTTATTTAAAAATAACATGGGAAAATTCCATGCTGGAGCGGGGGGGGGGGGGAAGCCTTCACTGCAGCAGATGCAGAAACAGAACAAGATTGTTCCAGACAAGCACAGGAGCGGTCCACCCCAAAACTCCCAAGGTGGGACTCAAAGGCCAAAAGGAAGAAGGCAGAGGCTCAGAACCTCCAGCCCCTTAGATTATCTACTCTCCAGGACAAAAACAAGATACTAAGTGAAGGGACAGGAGTCCAGCTGGCGAGCTCCTGGCCCCGTGGAGCTATTCAGGGCCTTGTGTTCCGGTGAGGCACCCAGGGCTAGCGTGTCCTTCTGATGAAGCACACGGAACCAGTGCTGCATCTGTGTTCCAGGGGAAACTCCAGGGAGCCACAGAAAAGTGAAAAATTTACCCTCACCCGTGTCAGGCTGACCCTGGCTGTGTCCTTGCAGCTGGGGCTCTCTTCAGGAGGAATGGAACTACAGGGGGGCACTCCTGCTTCCTCGAGAGAAGTCCAGACCTTCTAATGTATGACCAAGCCAGTCCAGCTCCAGAGACAGTAGGATTACATCCACAGTCAACAGAGGGTATTAGGCAATGCCCCCGGCCCAGGACAACAGAAGTCTGAGTCAAACAAGTCAAACCTGAAGCAGAGGCTCACCCAAAGCTCAGTGACAGCTGAGGGGAGTCACAGGACCCTGCCCAGGTCCACATGGAGGCCAGAGGAGACTGTGTAAGCACACAGGAAGGATCCATGGGAAGAATTAGGCAAATTCACTTATGGGGGTGGGAACGTTTGAGTCCGGCCTTGAGTCATTTGTAGAAGTTCCCAGGTGGGAGGTGGTTTTGGCCTTTTGACCACCCAAACCTAGCTCTTAGCTCACGGTATTGTTCATAAACAAATGATTTAGAACCTTACCGTGGGCAATATCCTGTCACTAAGCTGCAGGACTCCTGAGGGTGTCCTTGGCATCAAATCCCTCCTAACCATGTGAGGTACCCAAACTTGTCTTTGCCTCAGCCAGAAAAAAATAATAATAATAATAAACTGATGCTCCCTTACGCGAAGCTCCACCGTGGCTTGAGTCATCCAGGCCAGTGATAGATCAACAATGCTAAGTGGAAAATTCCAGAAGTAACTAATCTGAGAACTATGAAGAGAATCCCATCCTGCCCAGTTCTATCCCACCCAGTCCTGGACCCCTTCCTAGGTGCAGACTGCCTGTGCTGCATGCACCGCCCACTCGTTACATCACCCCATGCTGCATGCACCGCCCACTTGTTACGTCACGGCCACCTAGGCTGTGAGATCCATAATGTTTATGTTCAGAAACCCTTTACTTCACTAAAACCTCAAAGCAGGTGAGGGAGATGGCTCACTCCATAACATGCTTATCCCACCAAGTGAGGACCTGGGTTTGATTCTATCATCCACGTATAAAGACCAGTGTGATGGCTCATATTTGTAATCCCAGCTCTGAGGAGGCAGAGACAGATCCCTCAGAGAGGCAGGCCAGCCAGTTCAGCTGCCTGAGTTCCAGGTTCAGCAATAGACCTGTCTCAAAAAATAGATGGATGTTAAGGCTGCACCTGCATGCACACAGCCACACAGCCACACGGGCACACAGCCACACAGGCACACAGATACACAGGCACACAGCCACACAGGCACACAGGCACACAGGCACACAGGTACAGGCACACAGTCACACAGCACACAGGCACACAGCCACACAGGCACACAGATACACAGGCACACAGCCACACAGGCACACAGGCACACAGGCACACAGGTACAGGCACACAGGCACACAGATACACAGGCACACAGGTGCAGGAACACAGGCACACAGATACACAGGCACACAGCCACACAGGCACACAGGTACACAGATACACAGGTACACAGGTACAGGAACACAGGCACACAAGTACAGGCACACAGGCACACAGTCACACAGGCACACAGGCACACAGGCACACAGGCACACAGGTATAGGCACACAGGCACACAGTCACACAGGCACACAGGCACACAGTCACGCAGGTACACAGGCACACAGGCACACAGCCACACAGCCACACAGCCACATAGCCACACAGGTACAGGCACACAGTCACACAGGTACACAGTCACACAGGTACACAGTCACACAGTCACACAGGCACACAGGCACACAGTCACGCAGGTACACAGGCACACAGGCACACAGCCACACAGCCACACAGCCACATAGCCACACAGGTACAGGCACACAGTCACACAGGTACACAGTCACACAGGTACACAGTCACACAGTCACACAGGCACACAGGTACAGGCACACAAGTACACAGTCACACAGTCACACAGGCACACAGGCACACAGGTACACAGTCACACAGGCACACAGGCACACAGGCACACAGGCACACAGGTACAGGCACACAGGTACACAGGCACACAGGTACACAGGCACACAGGCACACAGGCACACAGGTACAGGCACACAGGTACACAGGCACACAGTCACACAGGCACACAGGCACACAATCACACAGGTACACAGGCACACAGTCACACAGGCACATAGGTACAGGCACACAGGTACACAGTCACACAGGCACACAGGCACACAGGCACACAGTCACACAGGTACACAGTCACACAGGCACACAGGCACACAGGTACAGGCACACAGGTACACAGGCACACAATCACACAGGTACACAGTCACACAGGCACACAGGCACACAGGTACAGGCACACAGGCACACAGGCACACAGGCACACAGGCACACAGGCACACAAGCACACAGGTACAGGCACACAGGCACACAGGCACACAGGTACAGGCACACAGGCACACAGTCACACAGGCACACAGGCACACAGGCACACAATCACACAGGTACACAGGCACACAGTCACACAGGCACACAGGTACAGGCACACAGGCACACAGGCACACAGGTACACAGGTACACAGGTACAGGCACACAGGCACACAAGTACAGGCACACAGGCACACAGGCACACAGGCACACAAGTACAGGCACACAGGCACACAGGTACAGGCACACAGGCACACAGGCACACAGGCACACAGGCACACAGGCACACAGGTACAGGAACACAGGTACACAGGCACATAGACACACAGGTACAGGCACACAGCCACACAGCCACAGAGGCACACAGGTACAGGCACACAGGCACACAGGCACACAGGCACACAGGCACACAGGCACACAGGCACACAGGTACAGGCACACAGGCACACAATACAGGCACACAGGCACACAGGCACACAGGCACACAGGCACACAAGCACACAGGCACACAAGTACAGGCACACAGCACACAGGTACAGGCACACAGGCACACAGGCACACAGGCACACAAGCACACAGGTACAGGCACACAGGCACACACAGGCACACAGGTACAGGCACACAGGCACACAGTCACACAGGCACACAGGCACACAGGCACACAATCACACAGGTACACAGGCACACAGTCACACAGGCACACAGGTACAGGCACACAGGCACACCAGGCACACAGGTACACAGGTACACAGGTACAGGCACACAGGCACACAAGTAACAGGCACACAGGCACACAGGCACACACAGGCACACAAGTACAGGCACACAGGCACACAGGTACAGGCACACAGGCACACAGCAGCACAGGCACACAGGCACACAGGACACACAGGCACACAGGTACAGGAACAACAGGTCACACAGGCACATAGACAACACAGGTACAGGCACACACACACAGCCACAGAGGCACACAGGTACAGGCACACAGGCACACAGGCACACAGGCACACAAGCACACAGGTACAGGCACACAGGTACACAGACACAGTCACACAGGCACACAGGCACACAATCACACAGGTACACAGGCACACAGTCACACAGGCACATAGGTACAGGCACACAGGTACACAGCACACAGCAACAGGCACACAGGCACACAGGCACACAGGCACACAGGCACACAGGCACACAGGTACACCAGGCTCAGACAAGGCAACACAGGACACAGGCACACACAGGCACACAGGCACACAAGTACAGCACACAGGCACACAGGCACACAGGCACACAAGTACAGGACACAGGCACACAGGTACAGGACACACAGGCACACAGGCACACAGGCACACAGGCACACAGGACACAGGCACACAGGCACACAGGTACAGGCACACAGGCACACACAGTACAGGCACACAGGCACACAGGCACACAGGCACACAGGCACACAAGTACAGGCACACAGGCACACAGTACAGGCACACAGGACCACACAGGCACACAGGCCACAGCAAGCACACAGTACAGGCACACAGGCACACAGGCACACAGGTACAGGCACACAGGCACACAGTCCACAGCACACAGGCACACAGGCACACACACACAGGTACACAGGCACACAGTCACACAGGCACACAGGTACAGGCACACAGGCACACAGGCACACAGGTACACAGGTACACAGGTACAGGCACACAGGCACAAGTACAGGCACACAGGCACACAGGCACACAGGACACAGTACAGGCACACAGGCACACAGGTACAGGCACACAGGCACACAGGCACACAGGCACACAGGCACACAGGCACACAGGCACACAGGCACACAGGTACAGGAACACAGGTACACAGGCACATAGACACACAGGTACAGGCACACAGCCACACAGCCACAGAGGCACACAGGTACAGGCACACAGGCACACAGGCACACAGGCACACAAGCACACAGGTACAGGCACACAGGTACACAGGCACACAGTCACACAGGCACACAGGCACACAATCACACAGGTACACAGGCACACAGTCACACAGGCACATAGGTACAGGCACACAGGTACACAGTCACACAGGCACACAGGCACACAGGCACACAGGCACACAGGCACACAGGCACACAGGCACACAGGCACACAGGTACACAGGTACAGGCACACAGGCACACAGGCACACAGGCACACAAGTACAGGCACACAGGCACACAGGCACACAGGCACACAAGTACAGGCACACAGGCACACAGGTACAGGCACACAGGCACACAGGCACACAGGCACACAGGCACACAGGCACACAGGCACACAGGCACACAGGCACCTAGGCACACAGTACACATACAAGCACCAAAGGCCAAGAGCAGAGATGCCAGCACTTAGATTAGGGTTACTGTCAAAGATTTGCTCTTGCTTGACATTATTCTTCTGACTGTGTCTCACTGAAGAGTCAGACTGAAAACCATGCCTGGTAGTGCCCATCTGTAATCCCATCTTTAACCCCACCTGTAACCCTACTTATAATTCCACCTGTAACCTTACTTATAATTCCACCTGTAACCCTACTTATATTCCACCTGTAATCCCACCTATACCCCCATTTATAACTCCATTTGTAACATCACCTGTAACCCCACCTATTACCCCAACTATAACCCCACCTGCAACCCCACCTGTAATCCCACCTGTAACCCCATTTATAATTCCACTTGTAATCCCACCTATACCCCCATTTATAACTCCATTTGTAACATTACCTGTAATCCCACCTGTAACTCCACCTGTAATCCCACCTGTAACTCCACCTGTAATCCCACCTGTAACTCCACCTGTAATCCTATCTGTAATCCTACCTGTAACTCCACCTGTAATCCCACCTGTAACTCCACCTGTAATATCACCTGTAACCCCACTTATAATCTCACCTGCAACTCCACCTGTAATCCCACCTGTAACCCCACTTGCAATCCCACCAGTAACCCCATCAATAACCCCATCCATAAACCTACCTGTTACCTGCCTATAATCCCACCAATAAATCCAGCATTTAGGAGGTGAGGACAGGGAGATTATAATTTAAGACAAGCCTTGGTTACATAGAAAGTTTGATACCAGCCTGGACTAAATGAGATCCTGTATCAAAAACTCAAAATAATTAAATAAATCAGACTGTGTTGTAGCTAGCCACACACACACACACACACACACAAAATAAAAAAGATATATAGATTATATCTAGGACTCTCTGAGATACCCAGACAGCTTAGACCCCACCCTACCCCATGACTGAGCATGGTCTATTTGCTCTGTCAGTTTCTTGCCTACTCCTTCCCTGGCATTAGACAGGCACCTCTCCAACCACTGTGGCTGGCACCCCAAGAAATAAGCTTAGGCTTGTGGAACCCCATGCCGAGCCCCACCTCCTACCACCCTGTCCTGAACTCTGACCAATAGCCACCAGCTCAGCACCACAGACCATGGGTCCCAAGGCTCATTCCACAGGGCCGCTCCTTCTGCCAGCTCAGAGAAGCTGCTCCCTGATCCTTGAGCAGTTTTCAGCTAAAGGCCACCTCCACTTTCCTCTATGTATCTCCGTGTCCCGGCGCCCCCTTTTGATAAGGACACATCCCACCAACAGCCTCTTTGACTTT